>JAQFZI010000696.1:0-13531 GCA_034695605.1 Eupelops occultus
TTCAATATTCTGTGTTTCATAGAAAGCTATTTTTATGCGCAAACAATGATTGATTGTTATTTACGATCAGTGATCATGATAATGATCATGCTTCTTTTCTTTATCGCACATAAACCTGAGGGCAGTATTGTGTTAGCGGTAGAGAAGACTCGCTTTCATTAATTGAAAAGCTATTGTTTCAAAGCAAACACTCTCTTTGCCGGTATATCAGATCAAATATTGAATAAAATATACTACTTATTAATCAAGATTAATTGCGAGTAAAAATTTATCCACTATAATTAATTTAACTCATAAATTATATTTAAACATTTTTTTATGTCTCATAAGTTTTTTTTAATTTTATGATTTAATGAATACTATTATTAAATTTATATTATATATACTCTAATGAATGAATGAAGTGATTTATTATTGTTTGAGTTCTTAATTCAATTTGATTTACTTATATTTCAAATTATAGATAATTAATAAATAAGAGTTATTAACTAAATCAAGTCAAACCTTTATCTAGTTCAGTTATATAGTACATGTAGATTGTCTTCAAATATGAATTAAAGCCATAAACATTAGTTCATAAAACTTTGCAAATTGCAAGTACCAATTAAGCTAAAACTTCATCTGAATTAGTAACTTTTATTTATATGAACAAGGTAGTAACTATAATTTTAATTGCCAGAATTGAACTAATAAATGGAAGAAAAGATTGCTAGATAACATTTAGATATGTAGAGTAAAAGCCATTTATAATTTAAGATTGAACAATTTGAATATAAACAAATGAACTATCTTAATTTGAAAAGTGGCTAATCTTTTGAGAGAAAGAGTCGATTATTTAAAAAGGGATTTCATAATAATATCGTAATATAGAGTCAATTCATGACAACAATACTTGAGTTGACGTCATATACGAACAGATGACTGAATGACTTGCGTTTAAACCATTGATTCAATGATTTGTTTGAAACACAAATAATTAGTCGTTTGTTTGAATTTACAGTCATTTAGTTTTTAATTTCATTTTTATATCAATTTTCACTGAAATGGTTTGTATTTAATTTAATTTAATTTTCTTTAGTTTATTAAAAATTTATGTATCAATCAATTAATGAAATAATGACAAAACAAAATCGTTTGATCTTTGATTTGATTGCTTTTAAGTTGATTCGCGTTCAAAGCCCCGAAGGAAACAAAAGAGTTGAAACCAATGAAGACGAGTCCACCGAATCTTTCATCAAAAAGGTATTGAATTTAAAGTAAATTAATTTTTAATCAAAAGACTAATTGATTTGTTTTTCAGATTCAAAATGCTTTTAATTTTGAAGATTTGTTTGGATTTAAAGTATTTAAAGAGAGATCCCATAAAACACAAATTCCATTAATGGAAAGGAAGTCAATTAAAGACTTTGGTCTAAAACACGGAGACATAGTTTACGTCCAAATTAATAAAACTAATGACCAAAACGACAACCGTTTAATTCAAAACAACTCTAATTTTAATAATAATAACAATAATCCCAATAATAATAACCATATTATGGAAAATCTTAAGAATAGTATCGTTTCTAATGAAGTGAAGCCCATTGAAGACGATGTGGACGTCACTCTTTATGGACAAAGAGGTCTAATAGAGCGTCAGCGGGACCCTAACCTGTGCCGACACGGGCCTAACGGCAGGTGTGTGCATTGCACGCCTATTGAGCCCTACGATGAAACCTATTTACGGGAACACAATATAAAACACATGTCTTTTCACACTTATCTCAAGAAACTAACGAATGGTATCGATAAGTGAGTTAAACACTTAAACAACATTTTTCTTTTCATTCAATTGTTTATTATTTTGTTTTTAGGGGAAAATTCGCTATTTTGGAGAACATAAGTTGTAAAGTAAGGCCGGGCTGTTCGGGTCACGCCCCGTGGCCTCAAGGCATTTGCACTAAATGTCAGCCGAGTGCTATCACTCTCAACAGACAAGTAATTAGTTTTAAAAAGTAAAGGCTCTGAAAATAGTTTCTTTTCAGGTTTACCGACACATCGATAACGTGAACTTCGAGAACGCGTCAATCGGTGATAATTTCCTCAACTATTGGCGAACGACAGGACATCAAAGAATTGGATATCTTTACGGCTATTATGGTATTCACAAAGATGTTCCGCTCGGTATCAAAGCAACGGTTGTCGCCATTTATGAACCGCCTCAAGAAAGTAGTCGTGATTTCGTAAGTCTTATAACACCCGACAAACATTCGGCTGAAGTCGAGTTTATCGCAAATGGATTGGGACTCAAAAGGATCGGATGGATTTTCACTGATTTGATTCCTGAACAGAAGGGAACGGTCAAGCATTTAAGGCATGTTAACAGTCATTTCCTATCAGCACAGGAGTGTATTATGGCCGGCTTTCTTCAGAACATTCACCCAAATTTGTGCCGCTATTCTCCCGACACTTATTTCGGGTCTAAATTTGTGACCATCTGTATAACTGGTGATCAGAATAACCAAATTCATATGGAAGGGTATCAGGTTTCCAACCAATGCATGGCTTTAGTCAGAGACAATTGTCTGATTCCAACTAAAGATGCACCGGAATTGGGTTACGTTAAAGAATCCTCTCCCGAACAGTATGTTCCGGACGTCTTTTATAAAGAAAAGGACGGCTATGGCAATGAAGTGACGCGAATAGCTCGACCGCTACCCATAGAATACTTGTTAGTTGACGTTCCCGTCTCAACACCAATGGATCCAAATTTTAGTTTCAATCCAATACATCACTTGAAGCCGTTCCCAATTGAGAACAGATTTATTGAGGGCCACATTCAAGACTTCAATGCATTGTCCTCTTATTTAAAGCAATTCTCTCCGAATCAGTTTCTCGAAGCCGTTTCTGACTTCCATTTTCTTTTATATATCGCAACTATGGATACGTTACCGCTTAAGAACACTATGAAACCACTCCTCGAAGCCATTAGAACTTCAAACAGAGAACTGGCCAATCAATGGGCGCAAAGTGATCAGTGGGCGACTGTCGAACAACTCATTGTTGCCAATAATAATGCCACCCGTAAGTCATTTCACAACCAATGATCCCTTTTTAAAAGTTAATAATTTCCTCTCAAAAGACCCTTAACTCCAACACATTCTTTATCTCAAGTTTTCTACAAATAGTTTATTAAAATATTTGTTTTCTGATTATTGACTTTTAATTATTGAATAGCGTCGACGTCTTCGGTAAGCAGTAATACCCAAAACCCGAAAGTTGGCACATCTCAAGTGGAAGTACCAAAATGGTCGTGTAATTACTGTACATTCGAAAACGATGGCACTAAAAGCAACTGTGAAATGTGTAGTCTCCCCAAAGAGAGTTAAACACCTTTTTCTAAATTAATATATGAGTCAATTGACTGATAAAATCTGTACAAAAACTATATTATTATTATTATTAGTTTTACTTACGATACGGAACGACAAATAAGACTGATTTACAAATAAATTTTCGCTATAATTATATATATTTTTATCAATCAATTAAATTAAAACCGTTTGGACTATACTTTGATTAATTGCTTATTCGATATAAATATTTACAGCAAAACATTATTTATAATACATTTATCAAAAGAAGACAATTGTCTCATAAATAGTAAATAAAATGTAAATTATTATACATTTGAAAAACTGATTGAATTCAGTTATTGTTGAGAATGTGAATCACATTATCCGCAAAAAGTATTCATATTTTAGATATTCTACAAAAAAAACGGTTGTCTTCAAAATCCGGGCGAATAACTCATTGGTGGGAACTCTCCGTCGTAGTCGGCGCCCGACTCAGGCTTCGGCGCTACTTCTGCTCAATTAAAAAAAAATGGAAATATATATAATAAATATTAAAATAAGAAAATAAACGCCAGAATTCATGTGAAAGAATACAAAACAAATAAAAGTCAATCGGCGACAGACCTGCGGCAGACGTACCGCCAGATATGGGTTGGAGGGAAGAACAGGCAGTAGAAGTAAGTGCGGCGCTCTGCTCACAGCCGCGGACAACAGCAGCATAACTGACGCTCCCTATTATAGTTTGGGGGCATTTCGGACAAAACGGGCGTTACTTTTGATGAATTCCAGCAAAAAACACACTTTTACAATAAACAAATAAACATACCCTGAATATTGGCGGCATTAGAGGCTTCAGCACCACTATTGAGGGCTTCATCCAATCTGTGACAACATAAATATTAGAAAAGACAAAACAAACTATTTTCATACCTGTGCTGTTTTATAAGAGTGCAATCACCCCCTTCTGCAGTGTTGAGGTCATAGATATAAAGGTATCCATCAGACGATGCGATCAGGACTCTCGGCACCCTTTGAATGTTGGCCACCGAGCATACGTTGCGCGAACCGCACAATGGAAGTCTTGCAGTTGCAAAGGAACGCCACTGGTTCATCATATCAGCCACTGATGGCCAATAGCTGGCCGATTGAGCCAAAGCTTTGCGGCCATAAGTGCTCAGATATCCCAACAAAGATTGGGGCTCTTCTGTAGGCTTACTATTGAATATAAAAATTAGTTTATTATAAAAATATCATTAAATGAAACCTACGCTTCAGTCAAGTCCTCTAATTTGAAGATATGAACCGTTTCTTTATTACTTGAGGCACACAAGAAGAGTGAGTCAGAGCTGAATGAAAGTGAATAAATGGAAACACATCGGGCATATCCCCGTCGGAACTCATAAATGCTTTGACCGTCCAATACACTAAACACTCGGATTACAGTTCCCTAAAAAATAAACAAATATTTGAATTAATGTTAAATTATAAGAGAAATAAAAGTACTTTTTCAGAAGCGGTCGCTATTTTTAAGCCATTGTTGTCAAAAGCAATGGCCGCCAATGGGTTGTCGTGAGCTGTGATCAGGAGCTTATTTTGTAAGTTTTGTGCATCAAATATATTGACTTCTCCACTGATATTATTTGCGGGATATGCCAGATAACAATTGTCTGAATTGGCCGAAAGGGAACACAATCCGTTGGGGTTGGGAGGGGTGTCTTTTATTGTATGCAATAACTTCATATCCCGAATGTTATGGATATGAATACAGTCTTCGAGGCATACAATCAGTCGCTGGCGGTTCAGTTTGACGGCCAGAATAGTGTTCGTATAGGAATTATTGCATATTTCGGTCTTCTTCTTAAAGTGACACACTTTGAGCTTTCGGGGCGCCGACAGACTCACGATTGCCAACAAAGACGATGAGAATAACCGCTCAACAATTCGGATGTCCTCCGAATCTAATATTTTATTTTGAATAAAAAGATAAAAATAAGTTAAAAATAAAAACTAATTTATTTATTATAAAGAAAACACATAAGACTTAAATTTTATTTAAAACCAAATAAATCCTCTCATCTCCTCCTAAGTCTTAATTGTGGAACATTTAACTAAAAATGTACTCAATTCCCAAATGATTTATTGATTAATTCTATTGAAATAACAATTAAAACAAACAAAACAAATGTTTATCTATTGTTTAAAAGTTTGTACTAAAATCAATCACTCAAATGAGATGAGGGAAGAGACTATCGGAGGTCATACATACCGTCCTCGTGAAGCAAATCGAGTCTATCGGTGGAACCCAAAGCGTATAACTTATAACCAGTTTTAGTGCCGATCGCGAGTGACCTTCCATTATATCAATTAAACAAAGCATTCAATTAGTCATAATTATAGGAATTTTAGTAATCGTTTGGATTTATGTTAAGGTCATCATTGAGTTAATCACTAATATGTATATCAAATAATACAAAAAAATACGAGTCTTAAGACAGCTTTTGTTAGAAACTAAAACTGTTTAAAGACTTTTATTTATTGAAATCAAACAAATAATGAACAGAATTAAGACATACGACGAGTCCTGATTGAAGTTAACGAATACAGAATTGGATCCGTCATCGTTGGTCTCGACACCGAAATTCATATCTATTTTGCCCCAACTTTTATGTCAAACACTATAAAAATAAATTGATTACACTTTTTGCTGATATATCAAACATTAGTTTTGTTTGTGTTTACGAAGAAATTTCGTATCAAAACAAAAACAACAAAAACATTTGTCAATCAAACTATTATTTACAACATTATTATTATTATTATTTTAAATTAATATTTGATTAACACTTTTAGACCATTTATAGATTCAATAGATTTAATTATAATATAATTATTAATAAGTCTATTATTTAATGAAATAAAATTAATAAAGCAGTGGTTGTAATGAGTGATCAGCTGCTCATCCAATAGGTTATTGTGTTGTCATTATTAGAGTGAATACAACGCATAAACGCGTAGTAATAAAAAGTCCAACAAAAATATTAATACGGAATTTAAAACAAGAAAATAGTTTCACATCAATTATGTCTCCCTTTCTATTAATAATCCAATTAATTCACAATCAAACACATTTTTAACAATTAATTATTTAGTTAAACAAAGATGATGTTCAACAGTTCAAACTTAACCGATAGATACTCTTATACTTTCAATCTTGGATAGAGTGGTTGCTTGTTTAAAAGTCTCTCA
This sequence comes from Eupelops occultus, assembly GCA_034695605.1. Classification (NCBI taxonomy): domain Eukaryota; kingdom Metazoa; phylum Arthropoda; class Arachnida; order Sarcoptiformes; family Phenopelopidae; genus Eupelops; species Eupelops occultus. The sequence continues at coordinate 6,582 of JAQFZI010000696.1, forward strand.
CCTGCATTGTAATCAGTTGGAGGCCCAGTTTACTATTTATTAGCACTCACATGATAATCTACACTACAGCTGCACTGTTTGTGTACTAGACATTCAAAGGTAGTGCTCCCCCTTCAATGCCTTTCCCTATTTTGAAAGTTGATAGTAAAAGTAGAAGTACTGAACATTTGCAGAGGTATTACTGGTCAGCTCTTACCCAACAAAACACTTAAACTGGCATTTAAAGAGTTTTCAACAAAAAAAGTGATCAAAGACAAGTTCCCAAACATTACTAATTCAATGACATTAATAATACCTTTAATATAATCAAAAACATTGAATGTTTACAAATATTAATTTGAAGACAAGTTTTCTCTTTTGGAGATTGAATTCTATAGGAGTAAAGAATGGGAACACAATCAGAGTGTTTGTATCGGTTTTCATAGACTAACAAATGGCAAACATATACTCAAAAAATTCTTATCTCTTGATTAGTATTTCCTTTTAAACAAAAGCACAAAAACCCTTAGAGTAATGACTTGTTTTTTACTTTAAAGTTTAAAGTAAAATATTTGAAACTATTTTGACTAAAATCTCAATCAAACCAGAATTTGATGAGTTCTCAGAGGAATCTTAGTATTCAAATAACAAAAGTAGTCATTTAGAGCACTCTCTTGTTTATTAATATAAATGTATGTGGACACTTTACAGAGTTCTATATTTTCAATCATTTACTTTAAAATTGAATTTGAATAAGTTATCTTACTAAGACTAGACTCAATAATTAAAGAGAGAGTCAAAAATAAAATTTTCACTAATGTAGTTCAAAAGTGATTAACTGGTTTACCCTAAAAGCTAAAAATTGAACGATTCCTTCAAAATTGTTTGATAATAAATTCAAAACAATGCAGACGTAAGAGATTTATGCGCAGACTCTCAACATCATTGAAATCATTGTTTTGCTATAAATATTTTGCTTAACTTTTGTATAATATTTTTATTTATTATTTATTTTAAAATTCTTAACAAATTTTCGATTTGAAGCGATTTTAATAAAGATTACAATTTAATTGAACCAAAAGTGCAATTATTGTTCATAAATGGCTGCGACCGGTGTTTTGCCTTTCATTCGCGGCGCGGACTTTAGCCGCAATGATTTTCAGGTATTTTAACAATTGATTCATTAATCTGTTTGTCATAAGAGTTGATAATACATTGACAACAATCATCTCTTAGGACGAGAACTGTCCAAAAGAATTGAAGGACTTGCGAAACGTAAGATGGCTCAAATTGAACAGAACTCGAATGGACTGGATTCCCGAAGAGTTGGCAAATCTGACTAATTTAGAAACTCTTTCTTTGGTTCGCAATAATTTGGTTACACTTCACGGAGAGTTGGCATCACTTCCTTCACTAAGATATCTAAGTTGTAAACACAATAACATAAAAAACGGCGGAATTCCTCCGGAGATATTCCATTTGGAAGAACTTTTAGTTTTAGACTTCAGTCACAACCAATTGAAAGAAGTTCCCAATGATTTAGAGAGAAGTAAAGGGCTTTTGGTTTTGAATTTAAGTAATAATTATATTCAAACGATTCCGAACCAATTGTTCATAAATTTGACCGATTTACTTTTTCTGGATCTAAGTCACAATCGATTGGGTATTAATTTGTTTTTAATCCATATTTTGATTAATTGTTTTTTTCATTTAAAGAAACACTTCCGCCACAAATGAGACGTTTAGTTAGTTTACAGACATTAGTGTTGAGTCACAATCCATTGGCGCACAACCAGTTGAGACATTTGCCATCTCTAATATCTCTTAAATCATTGAGTTTGAGGAATACCGAACGCAACCTACAAAATATGCCAAACTCTTTGGACAATTTAGTGAATCTGACTGAACTCGACTTATCTTCAAATAGTCTGCCCCGAGTTATTGATGCCGTCTTTACTCTTAAGAATCTGAAACGACTGAACTTAAGTGATAATTGTCTGACAGAAGTGTCGCAAAACATTGATGAAGACTGGCCTCACTTAGAAGTATTGAATTTATCCCGAAATAAATTGAGTTCTTTGCCGAACTCTTTGTGCAAATTAACGAATTTAAGACGTCTTTATGTAAACGACAATAACCTCGACTTTGAAGGGATTCGAGGCATTGGAAGGCTTTATAATTTGGAGTTATTTATGGCCGCAAACAATAATTTAGAATTAATTCCTGAAGGAGTGGTTCGCTGCGGAAAACTTAAGAAATTGATTTTAGCCAACAATCGTTTGATTACATTACCCGATGCCATACATCTGTTAACTGAATTAACGGTTCTCGATCTGAGCAATAATCCGGATCTAATAATGCCGCCCAAACCTTCAGAATATGTCAAACGTTTAGAATTTTATAACATTGATTTCTCGTTGAATAATCAGTTAAGACTCGCCGGCGCTCCTAATACTCAAGGCTTGAGCTCTGTTAACAGTAAGTCTGAATTTTATTTGAAAATAATATCTATAACTCTTTGTATTTTAGCGCCGATTAAGGACCCGATTGCGAGAAAAATGCGTTTAGTGCGGCGCGCAAAAGAGAACAGCACTTCTGACTCATCTAAAGTACTCAAAGGAATGACGGATTTGGCGAAAGAAAAGGAGAGAATGAAATGTGAGGCAGAACTTAATGAACAGGATCTGAAGCCTAAGCGGTGGGACGAAGCTCTTGAGAAACCCCCTTTGGATTACAGCGACTTCTTTGATGAAGACGTCGGACTACTTCCAGGGCTAACCATTTGGGAAATCGAGAACTTTTTACCCAATCGTATTGAAGACTCTCTCCATGGAAAGTTTTATGAAGGGGACTGTTATATCGTATTGAAGACAACTGTTGAGGACAACCAGAACGTTGACTGGCAGATCTACTATTGGATCGGCTCTGAGGCAGCCCTCGACAAGAAAGCCTGTTCTGCTATACATGCCGTTAATTTACGCAACTTTTTGGGCGCTCACTGCAGGACTATTAGGGAAGAACAGGGAGAAGAAACTGATGCCTTCATTGAATTATTTCCGGACGGATTAATGTATATTGAGGGCGGGCGAACTGCCAGTGGCTTTTTTACTGTGGAAGAGGCAGAAGTCACAAATCGAATGTTCCGATTACATGAACTCTCTAATAGACAACTCTATATGGAATCAGTTTCTCTTGAAATCTCTTCATTAGATCCACGATTTATATTTATGGTCGACACCGGATATAAGATATATATCTGGAACGGAAAGAAATCCAAGAATACTATGAAACAAAAGGCTAGACTTCTGGCAGAAAAGATCAATAAAGAGGAGCGAAAGTCAAAAAGTCAACTAATATTTTGTAATCAAAACTCAGAACCGCCAGAGTTTTGGCTCGAATTCAATTCCGGACAACCATTTGATGAAATGCCAGAAATCATTGAAAACTCAGATAATATTGAATTCAAGCCCTACGAACCCGTTGTTTATAGAGTTGGACTGGGAATGGGTTATTTGGAGTTACCTCAGGTCGAGTATAAACCAAAAACATTGACGCGAAAGCATTTTGAAACCAAAAACGTCTATATTATGGACTGTTCTTCAGAGCTATACGTCTGGTATTTATTGGAATTTCACAATTAGTCTCTTTATTTAAACAAATCTTTAACTGATAGGATTGGACGAAAATCTGCTCGATTAGTCAGAGCTGCCGCTCTTAAGTTGGCGCAAGAATTGTTTTCAATGGTTAATAGACCAGAATTTGCATTTGTAATGCGTTGTCTCGAAGGGTATCCCCTTAATTGCTATATCTTCTCAATTAGTCTTTTAATTATTTATTTTTTGGGCAGAACTGAAACGGAATCATTTAAATCAAAATTCTTGAGTTGGGATAATGTTCTTGAAGTAGATTTTACCCGAACAGCCGAATCAGTGCAGAAAACGGGCGCAGATCTGACAAAATGGGTGACAAAACAGCAAATGAAAATCGATTTGTCGGCCCTTTTTATGCCCCGACAGCCCCCTCTATCCAAATCTGAAGGACAGCAATTGGCAGAAGAGTGGAATGAAGATCTGGAAACAATGGAAGCTTTTGTCTTAGAAAATAAAAAATTCGTTAAATTACCAGAAGTAGAATTCGGGCACTTCTATAGCGCCAACTGTTATGTATTTCTCTGTCGATATTGGGTTCCCATTGAGTCAGAAAATGCTTCCAATGAAGAAGAAGAAGACATCGAAGATGATTTTCATTGTGTGGTCTACTTTTGGCAGGGAAGGGATGCCTCTAACATGGGTTGGCTTAACTTTACGTTCAGTCTACAGAAAAAGTTTGAATCAATGTTTCCAAATAAGTTGGAGACAATGCGAACCCATCAGCAGCAGGAAAACGTCAAATTTCTCTCCCATTTCAAGCATTTTATTATTCATAAGGGAAAGCGTCCGATCAGTAGATTCGAAGCTTTTAAGTCACGTGAAATAGAATTTTTCCATTTGAGGTCAAACAGTAATCCCTTGACATTGAGATGCATTCAAGTAAAAGCAGAGGCAACTGTTCTCAACTCTGCCTTTTGCTATATATTGAAACTGCCATTTAATGAAGACGAAGAAACGGGAATCGCTTACGTTTGGATCGGTTCCAAATCAGATGAAGACGAGGCCCGAATCGCCGAACAAATGGCTCTTCAAATGTATGACTCAGATTTCTTCACGATATCAATCATATTGGAGGGCGAAGAGCCCCAACCCTTTTGGGATTATTTAGGCGGTAAAAAGGATTATGAAAGGGACGCCTCTTATATTCAATACTCGCGTCTATTCCGGTGTTCCAACGAAAAAGGATTTTTTGCAGTCTCTGAGAAATGTAGTGACTTCTGTCAGGACGACCTCATGGATGAAGATATTATGCTTTTAGATAATGGCACTCAAGTGTTCATATGGTTGGGCTCTCGTTGTAGTGAAGTAGAAGTTAAATTGGCCTACAAAAGCGCACAGGTATATGTTCAGAATATGCGAATTAAACAAACGGATAGACCTCGAACTCTTATGTTAACTATGAAAGGAAAGGAAACCCGAAAATTTACAAAATGTTTTCACGCGTGGAGTCAACACAAGTCTGTGTCTGACCCCAGACTTATGCTCGACAAACAAATGCTTGCAATTAATTATGAAAACGCAAAAAACAACAACAGCTTAACTGATGACTGAATTTGTTTTATTTTATTTATTTATTACTCTTTTGTACAAAATTAAGAAATTGAGCCTCTCTTACATTTATTTATACATTTATCTAATACTGTAAAAGTAGTTACAGTTTATACATTTGACCATTGAGTGTATGGAGGAGTGTATAGTCTGTAGTTTGATATCAATACTAACCAATAAATTGATCCAAAGTTTTTCAAACAAACTTAGATGACCTCAAACTTGCATTCAGTAAGAGTTGAAAATATCATCAAATCTCTATTATAGAGATAGGAATAGAGTTTCAGTTTGGGATATATTTCAATTGGAAAATGGTTAGTTTGCTCAATCTTGAAAAACAGACAATCATTTACTAGTTTACTATTCTCGACAATTTTAAGGAAAATTCAAGTCATGAAAATCACATTATTATGATATTTGTCCCCAAAATTAAAAAAATAATTGAAATAATATTAGATATCATTTTCGATGATATGTTTTCACAAAATATGTCTTCAGATCTGAGGTCTAAGAGTGAAATTCTTTTAATCCTTTGAGTTTCTGATTGATTCGAATGATTAGTTTGATGTGCAATACATTGACTCATAGCTGCCATAGAGTTTGCCTGAAGAGCGGCCTCAATATTAATCACTCGCATATCACTGATAAGTCTTTTTAACCAATCGGTGATCCAAATGAGATCGCAGTCACACGAAAGTGGATTCCCATCTAATAGTATTCCGCCTAAAATTACATTCAATAAAGGCTTTATTTTTTATCACAACATTTAAACATAATAGTATCAAGGTAAAGAGATGATTAGTTCCTGTTCTTTAATTAAATAAAATTTGATAAAATAATTTTCAAAATTGAATTTTTCGAGTTTAGCCTTTCATTTATAACCTAAAGTTTAGGTGATTTACAAAGTTTATATTTATTATATGGATGAATGGGTTCACCCCTTAAATAGCACTTAACTGCTTGACTCGACGTTAAATCACTGGTTGAAAATTAATTGGAAATGTCTTCGATTCAGAATTTTGAGGGATTAATGTATTTCTAAAATAATTATTTTGGAAATGAACTGATATTTGTTGTGCATTAGTGGAGCACAACATAAGCAAAGTATCCCTAATTAGGCATTTGATTTAAACATTTGTATCATTGAATATAAACTTAAATGAATTCAAAGCTCTAGAGATGAGAGCAATCTATTCGGACTTACCTAACATTTGTTGCGATTCCCAATTACTGTTGATTTTATTCTCTGATTTTGTCAGAAAGACGTCGGGTTTCAAAGTTGTCAGTTTATTTTTCCTCAAATCAATTGTTATGAATCGAATGTCAGCCAAATATCTCAATAAACCGGATGGAAGTGAACTGATGTTAGTGTTGGTCACTCTTAAAGTCAAGTCATATGTATTGTAAAGCCCTTTAAAATAAAATCATATATTAATGGAAGGAATAGAACTCAAGTGGTCTTAACGCAAGTTTTTAGTTTTAAATCCCAAGGGGTTTGGAAACTATTCTTTTCACTTAAAACAAACTCAAATACTTCTAAAATATTGTTTCTAACTAACCATAAATTAATGGTTTGATTCAGTTTAAGCATTATTTCTGAATTTTCTTGTCACAAATTATTATTCTTGGTTTTAAATTTAGGAGATTTTAAAATTCTTTTTGGTTCACTGAATTTAAGGCTCCTTTTCCTTATCTTAATTGGAAACCCATAATGTGGTAAGTGGAATTTCGAAATAAGAGTTATATCATTGTGAAGCTTAGACAATTAGGGTT
>JAQFZI010000697.1:0-13523 GCA_034695605.1 Eupelops occultus
ACTTTAGCTTAAAAATGATTACTTATTTTGCGTTTTATTAATCACCCATTTTTGCAATATTTTAGAAAAATAACATTTTATTTAAGCTCACCCTTCAGTAGTCTTCGTGATATAAATGCACAGATCAGTTATCTTTGTTCCATTATGAAACTTCCAAGATTTAAAAAAGTAGTGACCAAAGAAAAAATTAATTTAACGGAAAAAAAACAAACATCTGATCCAAAATTAAGTGTAACGAACAGTAAACGCATAAAATGTCAGACATTTAAAGTGCAAACTAATGTGAACTGAACTGAGTAAGCAATTTGTATCAGAGGAAAACTGAAGGGTCAGTTTGGACTAATGGATATAATCCAGTAATAATTGAAAACTATTTCCAGTGACCGATAATAGAGCGGGAATTGAGTGAAACATCTTTTTGTTGGGAATACTTATTTGGATATTCTGTTGAGCTTTGATAGGGTGTTATGTACTTCTTTCGGAGTGAGTCCCGGCCCGCAAACATGTCCAGTGACTCGAGATTGTCTTCAGCCCATCTATTGGATTGTCTGGAAGAAGGCAGATCTGGTGGCAGTGATTGCAGACGTAATGATGTGTCGAAGTATTTCATCAAATCTAATGATGAGTTGTTCGCACAGATAGCTATGGATGAGCGCTGCCTACCGTAGTTAGGAACTCGTGCCTGAAGCCCACAATAGTAAAGATCATCTGACAATTAGAGACGTAATCGTTAATTACAAAAATAATTTAAAGATAACTTCAAACTAATTATTAAATAAGTTTTTATAACACATTTTTGTTTTTGTTTCAATGCATTTAATGTATATTTTCTCACAAATTAATTAAATTGAGTTCAATGTTAAGTGTCTGTTGAAAAGAAAACTTCCGTTGACTTAAATCTCAATCTCTATTGTGTTTTAAAAGTCTTTCTCAGTGTTTAAAATCAGGTTAGGATTGGCTTTTGTCACACAAATCAAGAATCAAAATATCATTCATTAGTTTTACGACAAAAGCCTTTTTGTGAAACTAAATGATAACAAAATTATCATTTAATTGATTATTACATTATTTCAATTGAATTAAAATAAGAAAATAGTGGGAAACCTCTCTTTTCGTTAATTCTATTAAAAGAAAAATTAAAAAAGAAATCCTTAAAAATAAGGATGAGCAGGATGTCAGACTAAACTAGTTTTTTAGTGAGCTTGGTCTTAAGAAAATAATTTTAATAATAAAATTTATTGAAATTAAAGAGAATTAACAGAAATTAAATACTTAATTAAAAACTTAATAAATTAATTAATTTCCGAATTGTTAATTGAATTTGACTTAAAATCTTATAAAATTTAAATAATTTACTAATAACTCAAATAACTTCCTAACTATTTGAGAAGACTAAATGTTATATTTTGAATAATTATACTTATTTGGGATTAAAGATAGTGTTTTGGTCTTGGTCATACCTAGTATAAAGTATTCATTTAGGCAGAGGGGAAGTGGATTTATGTTTTAATAAAAGTTTGATAATAATTGTAGTCTCGAATGTGAATTATGAGAACCCAGTTATACAACTGTGACCTCAATAGACATCAACAGAATTCCTATTCTTATTGTGTTTTTTGTGGATTTAATTAACAATTATTTATTGTTTTATTCGGAATATATTTTCCTAAACGTGCGAACAGTTATTTCGGAGCCCTTTGATTGAAAGATGGGTTAAATCTGTAATAATATAACAAAAGAAAAAGATTGAGAGTAAGGTTAACACGAATTAATAGTCTTTCATCAATTGATATCAAGTAATAGTAATAACTATTTTCACTTAATTTGGAGAGAATTGGAGGCATTTGTGGCACAAATCTATGTTAAAAGCATTTGAAAAATTTTAATTCGATAGGAATTGTTGGTTGAATTTGTTTAATGATATACTCCGGTCTCAATTTGACTTCTAATACATCAATAATTATAGACTGACTTCGAGTGAGAGAAGTCATGTTTTGATCTTTCAAATGTAATTTTAATGTAATTATAGTTAATTTTGATTTATTAGAAATTTATTAATTATTATTATTTTTTAGTGTTTTATTTGATTCAAATTCAATTAAATTATTAAAACTCAAGTTTTAATGTTTTTTAATCAATGAGTGCTTTCATCGTTTGATTTTTTTATTTGATTCAATGAGAAGCTGTCAAAAGTGATTTTGTTAGACATACCCTGTCCTCTATTCCTATATTGGGGAGTGACCCCATAGTTTTCATTCTCTCGATAGCCTTTTGTGGTTTCCCTTCTCGACGACAGAGCAGATGAAGATGAAGACGAAGAACTGGATAAAAGGGTTAAGTCGTTGCCAGTATTCTGTATAGTTTGCGATGCATAACGATCATTAAGTTTATGGCTGTCCTTCGATATATTGTTTTCATTGATGCTATCTTCAAATATGGTCATAAATTTAGATGTGGGCGCCGGTAGGTTAGGCAAATTCGGGAACTTTGATTTCAACATATCTAAGGCCACAATATTTATGATCATTACCCAAATGGGGTGCTCCAGAATATTGGTTTGTTCTCTAACGAAGGCTATGCATGATATGCACTGCATCTCTAGTTTACGTCTATCCGGATAGAAGTTTCGCATTTCTTTAAACACATTTGTCTGAAACTTCTTCATATCAAACAATTTAAGACTTTTATCGGTTTCAATGGATAGCATTGGCAGACAATTGGATCTACCGGTGGTGTGATTGATGTCAGCCATTCTCACACTGTTATTGACAAACACATTGGATTTGCCCACTCTTTTGATGTGAATATTGCCCTCTTCATCGATCTTGAGTTTAGCGCCCTTTAGATAAACAATTATCTCATAATTAATGTTTAAAGACTTGTAATTTTTGGTAATAAATAATTTCGATTTTATGGCCACTAAAATAAAAACTTAATTTTATGTCTTTTTGATATCTAATTACCGATTGATTGAGTGATTTCTGGATTTAAATAGTGTTTTGAAAGGTGTAGAAAACACTTGATTTGAAATATTAAGTAAAAAATAAATAAATAAATAATTTAAAAGCTGTTTAAGAAATACTAAAATTAATTGCATCTAAATTTAGAAAATAATGTCAATCAATGTTTCGGAACAATCGATGCGATTATTAATAATTTTCTTATTTTTTACACTAAAATAACAATTTGTTCATAAAATCAAAACTACTTTTGAAATAAAGTGGCTATTCTGGGAAAATACATCTTATTTAATGTATTTTAAAGAAAATTAAATGGGATAGGTTCAATTATGACAAATTGATTTTTAAAAACTTTTTTAGTAAAAGAAAATATTTTGGAAAACACTCACAGATCCGATATATTTTTTAACATCTTCTGTGATGACATCCCTCTTGGGATTCTGGAATCCATTCAAACCGATTCTATAGCCATCAAAGCCAAGGTCCGAGCCATTAATTGATATGACCTGTGCTCTGGCGTAGGCTTTAGCCACACGGCGATTCTTTTCCATACATATAATTTTAGCCCAAATTTCGTCGTCTATTTGCTCCCATTTATTAAGTATTTCCTGAATGTGGTCCTAAAAGTCCGGAACAATTGATCAGAAATTGGTTCAATCAATCATTGAAAGGGAAGGAAAAGCCCAACGGATTTCATATAATTTATTTGTCAATTAATTGGTAAAAATTTCATTAATACTTTCTTTAAATGCAAATAAAACTAATTTGCATATAAAATACTCAAATTTATTTGTAACTCAACTGGAAAACTGTTAAACTAAACTAATCTATTGATTGATAGCCGTTCCCCTGAAACGATTTCAAGTTTTGTAATTTAAAATATCGATTCCTTAATTATTATATAAATGATATTTCAGTACATAATATGTTTCACCCGATTCTTATGCCTGACTTCAAAATAAAAATAGTGGTAATTAAAGCCACAAAATGCAGAGTTTTGAAAATTATTATTATAAAAATAAATGAAATTTGATACTAGGCACTTTAATGTAGGCGGTGAGCATATTGTTAATTGTTTAAAGTTTCAACAAAGACTTAAATAGATAATTAATTCAATAAAAAGAAAATTTTGTATTTCAAACATTTTATGAGTCAAACAATTTTTGGATGAATTTGTTATAAATTATGATATCCTATAAATACATGAATAATAGTTTGAAGACTACATTAAAGCTATATTAGGTGGAGCATTAACTCATCTAATTTACAAGATTATGATCCCGTAATTGTGTTCAGATAAGATTATATAACATTTCCGATAAGATGTCATAAATGGCTTCAAACTATGGACTGAATAAATGCAGTCGTGATCTGATTCACATCAAATATCATTATATATATGACAGAAACACATTATATCTCTTCTAAAAACAGTTATTTTTGAAAAAAAATCGAAAATAAACCAAACAATTGTTAAATATATATCAAAAGTCAAGGTTTCCTAACATATAGCCCCCAGTTTTGGTTTGAAAATTATAGGTAATTCTCTTCCATTATTATAATTAAACGAAGAATTCAAGTGAAAAGTCTTCAAAAAATTTGTTTTGTTTGGAAATATTTGATAAAATTCTTTGTTTTTATAAACGGATTCATCAAAATTGACGGCCGAATCATTCAAATGAGAAATTGGTTTGAAATAAACAACAAAAGTCTCCTGATTTATACCTAGGTTAAACTCATCTATAATCCAGTTCAGTCATTGAAATAATAGGACTATTTTTCAATTGTATTGAAAAATATTTGGTGCAACCAATTTGGAGATCAATTTGGGTTAGAATGCAATGAATTTCCATTTAATTTCAATTAACTTGTGATAGATCAAATTACTTTGATTTGATGGAATGATGCAAATAGAAAAATAGTTTAAAAATTACATGTCTTAAAAATTGTTTGTCAGATATTTTCATTGAATTATAATTTTTATGTCAAAATTCAAACGAATTATTATTTAATAATAAAGTTTAATGTGATTAACAATCTTTTTAATTGCATCCATCATATAATTACTTTAATACTTACTTTGAAGAGTTTTTCTTTGCTGTTCCAAACATTATCCTCGTATTCATAAGAACTGTGGTTATTATCACTCAGCACTTCATGAGAGCGAGAGATTATTCTTCTCCTCGATATCATTATGAGTATAAACTTGCAAATCGTTTGCAATAAAATCAAAGCTGAAACTAAAGTTCAAATAAAAAGTACTTTTAAAACAACACTTAACCAATAATTCAATATTTGAATCATTGTTTTATTCACTAAATAAACAAATAAAACATTAATTGAAATAAAAACTTTGAAATAACTTTTAAATAATTTAAACGAAAGACAAATATAATTTTAAATTCAATCACAAACGCAATGATTTCGATAAGAAATATATGAATGAATATAAAATTTAAAAATTCAAGTTTAAGAACATTATTTGAGTAATACTTTTTTAATCGAGTGAAAAAATTGAGGCACTGTTGACAAGAGGCAAAAAAAACTTGTCAACAAAAAGCCTTTCTTTGCTCAGCCTTTCTGAGGCTTTGAAAACTTATATAACAATTGAATACAAAGCGAATCAACAATTGATTGACTCAATGAAGAGAATTCATCCAAAGCTCTGCACTCAATATCTCTCCGAAGCCGAGAAAAACTTGTATTACTTCATAGCTATGCCTTCACTTATAATATCAAACTGGGTTAAAGGCCTGCCCTCCGTAGTCGGCGCTCCACAGGCGTGCAAACTTTATACAATTTAATGCCTTTATTGTCATTATTTGATGACAAATTGTAAACATATTCTACCCTTTCATCGATTGACAGCTAATTAATACAAAATATTCGCTTTTAAACTATTTTTTTTTTACTCAAAAAACAAGAACTTTAATTGATTTAAATTTTTAAAAAACTCATCTTTTCTGGTCACTCAAGTTTAACCAAGGTAATCTTGAATACACGATCACTTATTGATTGATTTAAATCACTAAAATAAAGCTGTAAATCATTTCAATTTAAACCTGAATTCCTTGTTTTTTATTAGTTTTTATGAATTTTTATGAACTTTTATAAACTCATTCAATCAATTCATTAGATTTTGTGATTATTTGCGGACAGACTATTGTTTTGGCAAAATATTAAAAGGGCTAACGAACCATAAGTTATTAGGAGTCAGCTAATCATGTCTATCCTCAGACTCCATATTTTATCAAATATTGCTATAAAGTGAAAGGTAATTTTCAATCAAAATACAGGGCCCCATGTAGTTAGACCTCCCTGTTCTAACCATTGACATTCGGTCATTTGATCCATAATTAATTGAAGCCTTTTTTAAAACAATTAATTAGTAAATCAATTAGTAAATGACTTCTCAGTAAAAATGAGATTAAAAAAATTTGAGATTAATATAACTAAAACTCAATTTAGGAGTTAAGTGACTGCACAGGTGTTTCACACCATTTAAATGTTGTGCTCGAAATCCACTCTTCTTTTTTCTTAGAAGATATTTAATTAATTTTTTTCTGTTAACCAATTAATAACACTTTGAATGTCTCACAAACTCTCGACGACTAGTCTTTAATTATTTTGTTTTAGTCATCTCTCAGGTCATTGTCTAATAAGAGGACGGAATAAATAAAATTGTTGACTGAAATGTTGTTTAGGATTTTCTTTTGTTATTTTCTGTAAAGGGATTCAAGTCTTATAATAAATGAATATTCGAGGAAAAAATTAATGATTCAATTTTGAATATAATTAGTTTTGTTTTCTCTTAAGAATTTTGGAGACGAGCTTAGAATTAAATTAAATTGAGAGGTGACCAAGGACACTCATTTAACTTAGTTAATAGCATATCTATTAAGTTGAATAAACTAAGTCTCATTTTTTGGGAGGAAACCCATAAATTCCTGGAATATAAACTCAATGATAATCGAAAAGATTGAAAAATTACTTAATTTAAGAATAGTTTTGATTAAATCATAAAAACCGTAATGAGTATGAATTTTTCAAACGTTATCCCATGTATTGCCAGCCCTTACACTCCCTGAGTGAGTGAGCACAACATATTTCAGCAGAAATATGATAGAATCAATTTTAATGTGATTTATTCAAATAAAAAATTTGTATTTTTCATTCCCATCACTAATCAAATTCCTGGAAATGTTTTATTGATTTTTCTTATCATTTACTCGAATCTATTGTATGTTTTACTTGAAAAAAAAGGTTTAAGGTTTGAAAAAGATACTTAAGAAAATCATCGAATATGAGTAAAGCCATTGAACTTATTCTCAAACAACGATTTTAAATACAATTATTTTATTTTTAGGAAATATTAACGATTTTTTCGGTTTTAGTTCTAAACAATAAAATATCGATTGTTTTACACAAAAGAAAATACAATTTAGTCAATAGACAAACATTTTTTTTGACAACACTCTATTTTATTACTAAAACATACCCTGATAGCAGTTTAAAGTGTCTCATTTCAAATAAAAATTAGGAATTCATGGCTTAACTACCGTTTAATTTAAATAAGTAAATCATATCAAGAAAATGTGTTTAATTTAGTGTTCAATTAGCAACAGTTCAGCACTTGGTCTAAATTTGTCAATTCTTGCATATATTGAATGTCATTTAAAGCACTTAACTATAGATAAACCCCTTTACCCTTCAATTAGAACATGAATTCAATTTCTGATTAAATTTAAGGAAAAAATGTGTTTAAATATTACTATAAATAGTTTTTAAGAATTTTCAAGTTTATTGTGAAACCCATTGAATTGAATGAATGAATGAAATATTGGATAAAAGTCTACTTTTGATTAATAAATCGCACATTCAATCAATGATTTGAATGATGCAAATCAATGGGTGTCTTATGAATGAATCAAAAAATATTTTTTATATTTTATATCACAAGAAAAATGGATTAAAAATACCATAAATGAACCCAAAAAAAGAGAAGAAAACCTGATTTCAGTCAATAGATATTTAATACTTAAAAAATCCTGTTTTTGATTTGACTCAAAACACAAAGATTTCCGAATACTATAAGAAAATAAAATTTATTCAAAAATCTTATTTATAACCCAAATGTTGGAATAGATTTAAAGGCATTTAATATATTTGTTATTATAATTGACTAACGCTTTGATCGCAAATCTTTTTCCGTACAATAGTTTTGTGAATTATGGGCACAGAATGAAAATTATTTGCAAAATATGTTTTAAAGGCATGTATTGGGAAAAAGAAGATAAGAATAAGAAATGCTGTTTTGGTTTTAATTAGCCAAGTAGAAAAACTTCTTTATTTAAGTTTAAGTTTGCAAGTTTAAACTCTGTTATGAATAAAACAAAGATTTTTTTAAGTATAACGTCTTTCAAGAGATAACTAATTGACACATATTTTAGGTACGGATCACACGTTTTGAATGCAACCACCGGTTTATAACTCACACCTGTTTTTCTCCTTAATTTTAGTTCAAATGTTTGGCCCTCTTTTCTATCAATAAATAAATTTCTTTTATTGAATTCGAATTATCATAACTCAGAATAAGAGCTCTGAGAAAAGGGAAAAGTCTTTTTAATCCAATTAGTAATTCTCTTAATAGAAATTGTATTGAATTTTAAAGAAAATTATTTTAATGATCGTTAGATTAGGAGTCACTCCTCAGCAACCACTCTATTATTTACATTAAATCATTGAATACAGGAATTAAACTTTTAATCTAAATCTGAGAGAAAATTATTGCATCCATTCATTCAATTATAATAACGAATGGATTAAAATTCAATAAATTTTGTTTCACTTCCGATGAGTAATAATTTAGATTTGAAAAGATTATCCATGGTATAATCAAATTAAACCACTGATAAATCAAATTAAATTACTGTGTCTTAAAAGTGAATCATTGAAAATAAAAAGTTAACGAAACGAGTTATAATCTTTTGAATTTTTGTTCCGTAGTTTTATTTATTATATTTAAGGTAGCAAGGTGCTTCCCAATCAATTATATCGATCATTTTGATTATAATCTTTGATGAATTAGATGAGAGGTTTAAAGTGTCTATCAATTAATTAATGTTAAGTTTAAGACTCGGCTATTGAGTGGACTAATTGTTAATCAAATTTATAAAAATGTATAAAATATGTTATATTTTGATAACTAAATTACTGAATGAACTAATTTTTTGTTAGAAATGAAACTTTTATTGAGAATTAAATCAAATTAAATGCGAGAAAAACAGTGAAAACTATAAAAATGTTTTGATTATTAAATAAAAGTATTAAAAACAAGACTTTAAGACAAAATATAGTCAATTAATGAAATGAATGGAGAAATCAATGAAATAAATATCAAATTAAATGAATTATAAATCAGTATTAGAGTAGAAGTGAGTCATATACGGCCGGGAAATATACCTCTTTCTCTCTGGTCATCCCATTTCTCAAACTGAACACAAATTCAAAATTAAAATCAGTTTAAAATCAAAATAAGGACTGACCCAAGCTTTGGGACAAAGTTCTTGGTACGCCCACTTATAATAGTGACAATAGGACTCACTGTTCTTCACTTTAAGACATCTGTGATAATCCAAATAGTTTTGGTAACAATTCCTGTGAAGACATTCTTCAAAATTAATGACAATTCAATCAAAGTTTTAACAAAAAGTCAATTCATTTCTAACTTAATTGAAAAACAGTTTTTGAACATAAAATAAGATAATATGGATCTAAAAGAGTGTAAATGTGGACAAACCGGGTCTGGTTTTGGTTGGGAAACCTCGGGTCATATGGGGTGGTCTTCAGACGAGCGGTTGCGCTGTTATCGTCCATCGGTTTCTCATCACTACCTTTTGGATCGCCTTTCTTAGCCACCGATGAATCATTTGAGCCCTTCTTCTTGTCTTTTGAAGACTTGGATGAATTGTTTGCAACCTTTTGATTGTCTTCTGTGGTCTTCGAGGGATTGTTTGCAGACTTTGTTTTGTTTTTATCGGTCGACGATTGGATTTCGTTGTTTTGATTGTCTTTAAGTTTATCTGACATTTTGTGTAATGGTTGACCTCCGAGGAAACCTGTGAAGACACTGACACTCAACCAAAACCAGTCCATAAAATCAATTAAATCAATGGATCACTATTTTGTTTAACCGCTTCAATCGTCTGACTAATCCATAATCGATAGAATCGATATATCGATGAGTTTACACACATTTGTGATCCCAAAAAAATTGAATTTAAAACTAAAGACTAATTTAAAACAAATACTAATTATTTCAAAAATTAATAATGATTTTTCGGCTAATTTATATAATAACTTTCTAAATATAATAGCTTATCATTAAACTAATCATGGACATTCTATGTTCTTATTTCCCAATTCTTGTAATAACTTCTCTTAAACAGTATTTTTTTCCAATTAATTTTAATGATTTGACATTTATTTAATAAATTAATATAAGAATAAATCAGTTGATAATAGTTTTACATTTAATTTACAATAAATTAATGAATATATTGCAAAACATTTAGTTATTGTTCACTACATTTAATGACAACTTATATGTGCAAAATATAAGATTAAGTCAAATATTTTACATTTAATTCAATATTGAGCTCTCATTTAACGTCAATTGTTGTGAAAAATAAGAAAAATAAGAGTCCAACAATTCCCTTGGTTGCAATTATAAATAAGCTCAATTTACTAACAGAAATATCAAAGGTTGATCACAATAGGTAGAGTCAATGATTTATGGTAAAATTCTTTATTTGTTGCCCAGCACCTGTTTAACCCAATGTATCCTGAAGACTATAATAAATTTCTTCAACTCTGCTTGAACATTTTTATCAATATCGTAGCCTTGGCTACTCTTCTAATTGTGATTTAAATGACATTTATTTTATGGAAAACTTGAAGTCTATTAAACATATAAAGTATTATTTTATTTATATTACATAATAATCTCTTTTCTCTTCTGTTCTTAGAATAGTCTAAAACTAAAATTAAGTATAAAAGAAGTGAAGGACTAATCAATTATTTTATCAGGGCTTAAGTCTATTTTCTCGTAATTCTTGATAATTCCAATTAATTCTATTTTTATCTTATTTTGAAATATATTTTTTTTAATTGTTTTGACATTAAGTCAGAAAAAATAGAAAGATTTTAATGTATTTTTTGGTAGACTAGTGTTCCAACCGTTGCTCATCTCTTAAATGAATGAATTGTGGATTTGATAGATATTTTGGTCATTACTTGAGTTGATATACTTAAAGATTGACTTTATAGACATCATTGTCCTCCCTCTCAGTCTATTTGTGAAGCTCTGCACATAATTTTGGATTTAGAGTTACCATTAAGTCTGATATTATTGGAGTTGTTTCGGATTGAGTTCATGACAACCAAACTGTGGCCGGTATTTGAGTTATTCCTTGTGCTCATCGCAGTTACAGATGTCCGATACGAATGCAAAGAATCACTGCTTCGAATGGTTGTTCCCCTTCTTTGCCTCTTATTCTTAGTCAGTGGCGAACATTTTCGGAATAAAATCTTGAGATCTGTCTTAAAAATCGAAGGACACAATTAAAATTGTATTAAAGAATTAATATATAAGAGGATGTACTTGTTTAAAAATTAGTATTTTAATGAGATGCACATAGCCATGCTTAATTTATTATTTTATTTAAACCTTAATTGGCGATTAATATATTTCAATTTAAAAATCAAGATAATTGGTTATAAAATGGCAATTAATGAACAGCCAGGACAAATTGGTCACGTCTATGACGAATGTGTATAGAATTTGTTATCTTTTAGTCGTAATTAACGGTAATTAAAATAAATAATTAATAAATTAGTTATCAGATTATATTGAGATAAGACTTACTCTGAAGTTCTCACTCATAAAGCAGTAGATAATCGGATTGACTGCAAAAATAAAAATATAAAATTAGCTGAAATGAGGCACAAATCAAACTTATATCGATCATAAACGAGACTAAAATCAAGAAGAGAGTCACGAATCGATTATTCAGATAACGGATTGCTTAACACATTTTGATTATAATTTAGGTTTTAGTTTAGAGATTTGAAATAAAATGACAATTGAAGAGTGAAAACGTGATTTTGGATAACATTTCATAATTTAAATTCATATTTTAGATGTCATTCAATTGGAAATAAGTTTTTATTTAATTAAAAACTAGACTCAAACAAAACACAGAATTTATTCTTTGAATAAAATGAATAATATTTGAATAAAAATAAGAAAAGTATTGAAAAACACATTTTTCCTTTTGTTTTGAAAGCTATTGTTCTGAATAAAAGATATCTAATATTTTTTTGAACTCAAATATTGATTTTAATTGCTCTGTATTTTAGGAATTGCGAAATTTTAAACAAAATGTGTGGGTTATAACCCTTTCTCTAAGCATTTGACTCGTTCCACTTTCTATGATTTTAAGCAATGTCAGTTTAATTAAAATTTATTTCATATTATTTATTAGATGACTGACCGAAACTGTTAGCCATTGCCAACCAGTGGGCGGTAAATGACACGGCGATCATAATGTTATAGCCGTGTTCTGTGCTGTAAAATGTGTTAATCCAATCCCGAGCGAAGGCTACCATCAGATTCAGGATATGGATTGGAAGCCAACAGAAGACAAATAGGATGACAATTGTCAGCAACATTTTGATGACCTCAACAATACATTCAGTTAATAACCATTTATCGACAAAATTAGATTTTAGTTACAATTAATTATAAGAGAGTAAGTAAAATGAGCAAGCAAAACTTTATATTGTATTATATTCATTTGATCTTACTTTTAGTTTTGCTTTACTCTGAGCCTCATCCCGAGCCTGGTCTGCATTTCCTGGTGTTGTGTGTCTTAGCATTTTAAGTGTGACAGAAGCATAAGAATAGGCCAACACCGAGATGGGCAGTGCAAACGTGATGATGAATATAACCAGTGTATATGTCTTACTGTTTTCCTCATTCCAGGTCTCTTTGCAATCATAAATTGTTTTATTCATCAATAAATCTAATTGTACTGCCTCTGAATTAAACCATTGAACACTGCCCAGGCATATACCAAGCAACCAAATGATTAAAACTATTGATGCACCGAATGATTTAGTGAGTCGAGAACTCGCCAGAGGATAGATTATCGCAATGTATCTAGCAAGTTTATGAAAAAATAATATTAATTAAATTGAATTTTTCTGCAAAACTGAATTTTAGAAAATTGTGAAACACTTTAATATTTATTATGCGAACCAATTATTTACATTTTATGTAAAATTTTAAAAATGTTATTAAAATAAAATGTTTTCTTTGAATTAAAATATTACATATACTCTGTTTTTCTTCTTTTGTTTGCTTTATTCAAAATTGAAATTTTCGCTCAATTTATTAGATTTGAAGCGAAGAGAATTTGTTTAATAAATTTTATCTCTTCGAACATCCCTTTAAATCTATTTTCCATTAGTAATGATCTCATTTAAAATGCATGTCTCGAC
>JAQFZI010000698.1:0-13497 GCA_034695605.1 Eupelops occultus
GTTTCAATCAAGAGGTCAATGAATTACGTGTAGAATAAGAATAAATCGCTTTGAAATGAATTGCAATGAGTTTGAGCTAAGGATCGAGCGGTCGGTTCTTTCCCATCAAAGTCTGTTCACTCGAAGCGTTGAATGCATTGAGTCTATCAGTCTATCAAATAAAGCTAACTTTAGTCCCCACCTAAAGCTTAGGCTGACTGCTAGTGAGAGCGCCCACAATAAAGACCGGTTCGAAACAAGTGGTATGCAATCCAATCCACTAAAAAATGTTCTGAAAAGTTTAAGACAAGTTCCAGATCTAGGTCATTACGTGTTATAATTAAAAAACTCATTCAGTCTTTCTTTACCTCAAATAAATATTTTTTAAATCTAAGCTAACTCTGAGCACAGGTATGCCGAAGACAACATATTTCTTTTGATTAACATTTTTTCAAGAATTCTACAAAAGAAGTATTTAAACAAAATTAAAAGTTTTTAGAGTTATTGTGGTTTTAATTAGTGAAGAGTCAGTGATCTCCCGATTATTTAATAGTTTAATTGAATACTTGTGCTCTTAAACCATATTTCGAGTCTCCAGATATGGATTTGAATTTTCAATTCTGACATATTTTTCAATTTAATTCCAAATCTGTCGCAAAATTACAATTCATATCAAATAATGGTATAAATGATGCATAATATGAGAGACGACAACTTCGATGATATTGAAAATTTCGATGAAGACATCGATGAGAAGAATCCTCTCACTAATGACATCTATAACAGGTTCACTATTTTTGTCTAATTTTACTTGTTCTTTGTGCTTGCTTATTATCATGGTCACATATTTGAAATTCCATCTATTCTTTACTTTTCTATTCAATTGAAATGTATATAAATGCTTAAATGAAGTAAACAGTGACAGGTCATTTATTTTGCCTCACTTGTAATTATTCATTCTTCTGGCAATTATTGTTATTTTTGCAAAATTGTTTGCATATATTGGTTGTCCTAGATTACTTTTTTAATCATATTTATTTCATTAACAAATGATTATCAAATATAATAACCAAGCACAATATTTAATTCAATATTTTAAAGCACTTTCGTAAAACTTATAATTTTCATGATGAAAATGCGGAATAACTTAATGGCATTCTTAATATTGAGCAAAATTAGCTAGATTATCATCATATATGTGTTTTAATAACCCTATAAACTATTTTCATTTAATTTATTTTAAACTCAGATTTGTTTCAAACTTATCTTATATTTGGCTCTAATTATAAGTATTGCGATAGAAATCAAAGATTTAATCGAAAGTATGAGTGAAAGAAATCAAAGACACGTTTTCTCGATCGACACATTTTTTTGACCAAAATGTAGTTTTTCTTTTTACTCATTTTTTTAAGAAATTTGTATTCAAATCAATTAAAACAATAGAATTATATATATTTTCAATCAATTTCAGAAGTATTAGTGAACAGACAAAAGGTTGGGATGTGTTTGTGGTCACACCAAGTGATGAAGAAGACGATACTCTGAGTTCAAAATGGATCGAAATAATACTGAAAGTGTTAAAGATCTTAACGTATATCATAACATTTTTTATAGTCCTCTCGTCTGCGGTTCTGTCCAAAGGCATTGTCCTATTTATGACATCAATAATAAGGGCGAACAGAACTGTTTCAGTTTGTCACCAGGGTATACCTGGTCTAGAAAGGTCTAAAAAGTATGTAGCAGTCTTCCAACACGACGACCCCGAAAGAGTGGTCTGGATTTGGAGTTTATTCTTTATTCTTATTGTGCCAGAAATCATGACTCTATTCAGAAGCGCTCGTATTTGTACTTTTAAGTCATATCGAGTTCCCGACAAAACCACATTCATTACAGTAATTCAATTAATTATAAGAATTTAATTTAATCCTAATTTAAAAATATGTTCATTAAATAGGTGTTTGTAATGGAAAGTCTGCATACAATAGGTTTGGTAGCTCTAGTGTTTGTAATACTGCCCTCTTTGGATGCGGTCAAGGGGGCAATGCTTACCAATTGTTTATGTTTTGTTCCGGCCTTACTATCGATGCTTTCGAGACATTCCGGCGAAACAAACAGAGCGTTCAAGACAATATTGGATTTGTTGTGTGTGACCATACAATTGGCCGCTTTTGTCATTTGGCCGATTGTGGCCAAAGAGGAGAGAAACCCTTTGGCGGCATATATCCCAGTCGTATGTTTCTTAGTATCGTTGGGCTGGTGGGAAAACTATGTCGACAAAAACGCCTCATTCTCTCTGATTAGAAAAATAGCACAAATCAAACAAAAACTTCACAGAACTCGATATTTCACTTTCATATTCATATCAATTTGGAAAATATTTTTGATTTTGTTTTCTATGAGTCTTATGTTATATCTGACCGATGGAAGTGTCAGAAGTATATTCTCAAAGTTCAAAGAATCTTTTGGTTCCCATAAAATTTTAATTCAAAGGGATCGCTCAGATTATATAACTTCTGCGAATACCGACCAATTTATGGGAATAGAGAACGAAACCACTGAAATCAATTCTCGATCAGCCATTCCATTATGGTTTATAATTGTCCAGGTATTTGCCACTTGGATATGTTATGTGGTGGCAAAATTCGCATGCAAAATATGTATTCAAGGATTCAGTTTTGCATTTCCTATTAGTCTGACAGTTCCGGTGACAATATCAGCACTCATTGCTTTTTGTGGCGTCCATTTCGATAATAATTGCAAAATTTCAGACTTTTTTATACCAAAATATTTGTTTTGGTACTGCAATGAAGAGCCTTTCATCAGAAACGAGCCCTTCTTCAATGTTCACGCGATTATGTGGTTGTTATGGATATTGTCTCAGACTTGGATCGCTATCCACATATGGGCCCCAAAATGTGAGCGGTTGGCCACAACTGAGAAGCTTTTTATTAATCCAATGTATTGCGGGGTTATTATCGACCAATCAATTGCTTTCAACAGAAGAAGAGATGACGAGGAAGAGATCAAAAGTGAAGACATCAATTTGGAAAATGAAGGAAATACAATGCAGGACCCATCACAACATTATGAGACTATTTCAGAAAATATGGACGACAAGAAACGCTCCACAACTTATAGCACCGACCAAATTGTTCGAATCTATGCCTGTGCCACAATGTGGCATGAAACTATCGAAGAAATGGTCTCAATTCTTAAATCTGTTATGAGAATGGACGAGGATCAAAGTGCCAGAAGAAATGCTCAAAAATATCTTAGAATTGTTGACCCCGACTATTATGAATTTGAAGGTATCTTTTCATTAAATAATCCATTTTTAGAGTAAAATATTCTTTATTTCTATAATTAGTTCACATATTCTTTGACGACGCGTTTGAATTATGTGATGAAAATGACGAGGATATGATTGTCAACAGATTTGTCAAACAATTAGTTGAAGTAATGGATACCGCCGCCAGTAATGTCCACCAGTGCAACATCAAACTCAAATTGCCCACAAAAATTCCAACTCCATATGGAGGTAGACTTGAGTGGAAGATGCCAGGACAGAATAAACTAATCGCTCACTTGAAAGACAAGTGCAAAATCAGACATAGAAAACGTTGGAGTCAGGTATGATATCTTTCCCAAACATTTATTACTTTACTAATTGTTTTGACATCAGGTTATGTATATGTATTACCTGTTGGGACACCGACTCATGGAATTGCCAATAGATGTAAACCGTAAAGCAGTTATGGCTGAAAACACATATCTGTTGACACTCGACGGTGATATCAATTTCAGACCACATGCTGTTCAGCTATTGGTTGATTTAATGAAGAAAAATCGCAACTTAGGAGCAGCCTGTGGTCGAATTCATCCAGTTGGCACAGGATTTATGACTTGGTTAGTCTAACATTTAAATAAAATCCAATTTAATCCAAGGTTAATCTACTTTTTCTTTAATTTTTGATGAAAGGTATCAAAAATTTGAGTACGCGATCGGCCATTGGCTTCAAAAGGCTACCGAACATATGATTGGTTGTGTCTTATGTAGTCCTGGATGTTTTTCTTTGTTCAGGTAAACTATTAACTCTGTAACTTCAATTTAATGTAGTACCTAGGTAATAGGCAATTATAAACTTTTACTTTTTTAAGTTTTGTTGGCTTAAAATCAAAATTCGATTTTTCAAAACTTAACAAAATTTTACTTATCTCTGATTTGTTATCTCAGAGCGAAAGCACTTATGGACGACAACGTTATGCGAAGATATACCTCAAAATCAGATGAAGCTCTTCATTATGTCCAATACGATCAGGGAGAGGATCGATGGCTGTGCACTCTTTTGCTCCAAAGAGGATATAGAGTTGAATATTCTGCGGCATCAGATGCTTATACTCATTGTCCCGAAGGCTTCGGAGAGTTTTATACTCAAAGGCGTCGTTGGGCGCCATCGACTATGGCTAATATTATGGATTTGTTAGGAGATTACAAGAAAACTATAAAAGTTAACGATAACATTTCACTGCCATATATAATATACCAAGGAATGTTAATGATCGGTACAATACTAGGACCGGGAACTATATTCCTTATGTTGGTTGGAGCTCTCGTCGCCGCTTTCCGTATCTCTAATTGGGATTCGTTTTATTACAATATTATTCCGATTTTATTCTTTATTATCGTATGTTTTGTCGCCAAAAATGAAATCCAGATATTTGTGGCCCAAATACTGAGCGCATCATATTGTCTACTAATGATGGCTGTATTTGTCGGTCAGGCCATACAGATGACAGAAGACGGATTGGGTTCTCCATCTGCTATATTCTTCATGTCATTGACGGGTAGTTTTCTTGTGGCCGGTCTTTTGCATCCACAAGAAATAGGTTGTTTGGCACCACTTCTTCTCTATTTCTTGAGCATTCCCTGTATGTATTTATTGCTTATTATCTACTCTTTGGTCAACTTAAATGTGGTCACTTGGGGTACGCGAGAGGTTCAAAGCAAAAAGACTAAACAAGAGTTAGAAGAAGAAAAGAAAGCACAGGAAGACATGAAGAAAAAGAATTTACTCGGATTTCTCGATATGGGAGATAACAAGAAAGAAGAGGGCAGTATTACATTCAACTTGGCCAACCTCTTCAAATGTATGCTTTGCACTTATCCCAAGCCTAATGAGGAAGCACTTCATTTGGTCAAAATTCAAGATCAGTTGGATTCAATCAATACAAAGTTGACTTCTTTAGAAAAAGGAATAGATCCAAACGGTTTGGCAAAGAGAACATCAATTGGAAGAACGGCTCGTTTTTCTGACAATCTGTCAACAGTTACCGAAAACGATGACGAAGAAGAGTTTGGATCAGACACATCTGAAATAAATCTCGATGAAAAAGAATCAGAGACAAAACATGACAGGGATGACCTATTAAACCCATATTGGATTGAAGATAAAGATTTAAAGAACGGTGAAGTGGCGTATTTGCATCCATCAGAAATTCAATTCTGGAAAGATTTGATCGGAAAATATTTGTATCCAATCGAACAGAATAAAGAACATCAGGAAAGGGTTGCCGCAGATCTTAAAGAACTCAGAAATAGAGTTGTTTTTGGATTCTTTATGTTAAACGCATTATTCGTTTTGGTTGTGTTTTTGCTTCAACTCAATAAAGAGATTCTTCACGTGGATTGGCCTCTTGGGGTCAGGGAAAACATTACTATTAATCCGGACACCAATGAATATATTGTGGAAAAAGAGTATCTTGAATTGGAACCTATTGGTTTAGTGTTTGTCGTATTCTTCGGATCTATTCTTGTGATACAATTCGTGGGAATGCTTTTCCATCGATTCGGAACCCTTTCACATATTTTGGGTATTTTTCTTAAAAAAAAACTTTTCCTAAAATAATTAATTTTTGTTTGATTTAAAGCGTCTGTCGAACTGTCCTTCTGTTCTCCTAAAGTGGAGGACGTAAGCGAAGATGACTTCATTGATAAGAATGCCATTCAAATCGCACGACAATTGCAAAGACTTCGAGGAATAGATGAAGACGACAAGAGTGATGACACTTATGGCAATCGCGTAGAAAAGAGAAAAACTATTTTCAATTTGGAAAAACGTCTGCAACAACACCGAAGAATCGGTACTTTAGATGTGGCCTTCAGAAAGAGATTCATGAATATATCCAATAATATGGCTGAAGGTATGCCTCCAATCAATCTTTCAATCATATGACTCATTAGATAATTATTTAATAAAAGGAACGCCAATTTTGGGTGGAATACGAAGTAAAGAGCAATTCTTGGCACTGGAAAGAAGACGCAATACTCTAATAGCTGGTGACCCTGGAACTCGTCCGGGAATGCAAACCCTGGGGGCAAAAAATGAATTCGTCAGAAACAAAAACAGATCGACTCTGGACTCGAAAAGACCGCGAAATGGGATGAGTATAAATGGAGGGCTTTCTAATCGTTCATATATTCAAGACTCAGATGAAGAAGAGTCTATGAATGAGAGACATATTGACCTAAATATTTATGGCACCGGTTCTCGACATAGTAATGGTGCGAAAAGACAGAGTCATAACTTATAAATTGTTACCAAAACTAATTAAACTCTATTTAAGTTTTTTATCAATTTTTCAAATTTTAAACTTTTTTTTATTTAAAAAATTAATAAAACATTAGTTTTCTATTTTCAATGAATTTAACTCTTCGTCCAAATCTTCCAAATCGATGTCTTCG
The DNA here is from genome assembly GCA_034695605.1 of Eupelops occultus. Taxonomy (NCBI): domain Eukaryota; kingdom Metazoa; phylum Arthropoda; class Arachnida; order Sarcoptiformes; family Phenopelopidae; genus Eupelops; species Eupelops occultus. The sequence goes on from JAQFZI010000698.1 coordinate 6,722, forward strand.
TCTGCAAAAAGTGTTTCATCTATGGGTTCATCAATTAGTGTTTGTCCCTCATTTTCATTAATTTGTTGGCCTCCAGAGGCGCCGGGTTCTATAGCATCTGCAGTCTGTGCTTTCGTAACTTCGAATTGTCTGTTCAAACATTGAGTTCCTGTGCCATCAGCGGCTTTGGCCTCATTGGCCAATACATCCAAATTGATTTCTACATAATTGCATTCCTCAGTTTCGTCGTCGTCATCATCTTTGACGTGAACATATGCGGCCTCCCCCTCATCCATGTCCTCATCGTTGGCCAATTCAGGATTAAATGTAAACATTTCTCTTCCACTCAAACCAATATTCTTTCCGGCCTTATATTCAGCTTTTTTGCGATCCGTGTCTTTTTTGTCTTTTTCTTTTCTTTCTTCGATTTTCTTTCTTTTCCATTCGAGGAATGATTCTAAAGTAATCTTGGTCAGGTTATAGTCCAGTTTTGCCCTTTCGATTTCAACCAATTCTTCAATAGTGATGTCATCCTTTTTATCCGCTTTTTTCTTATCTTTATTTAAGACAAAACCGGGCGGAAGACAGTGTTTATAATGGCATTTATCGCCACCGTTAGGGCACTCCCAAAACCAGCCATATTTATTGCTTTCCAAAGCTTTAAACAAAACAATTATTTACTAAAGTTTGAGATAATTAAGAAATGTTTTAATACCATCGATAAAGTGTTTGCAAATTATTGTCGTCGTCGGCATTTTGCCATCACTTTCGCCGTGTTTTTTGGCCACAACTTCTTTGAGTTTTTCCTCATCCCAGTCCTCCATAGTGTCCTCTTGTCTGACATCGACGTAAACATTCTTTTTCTCACTCTTGCGTTCGAGTGTCAGGTCGTGAGAGAACTTACATTTGTCTCCTTTCCCGCATTGGCCAGACTTAAAGAACGCACACAACACTGATTTGGGGTCCACTCCTTTCTCAACTTTTTGAGTGGTCACCGGACGGAACAAAGCGTTAATTTCCTCCAATTGTTTTTTCTTTTCCTCCTTTTTAGCGACACTTGTATTCGGAAGGATTTCATTCTTTCAAACAAAGTCTCAGTTATTGTCAACAAAACAATATCTTTGGTATACCTTATTTGGTCCGCTCTTCACCTGTTTCTGGACCTGTTGTATGAACTTTTGTTGTTTCGTTCCTTTTTTATTTTTCAGACCAAAGGTTTTGTCCTTTCATTTGAAAGACAATCAATATTTGCGGACAAAATATATCTTTAATATTAAAAATTCAATACAAACCTCTATAATCTTCTCCTTCTTCTTTGCTTCTGTCTTTTTGCTAGGTTGGTTAATCGGGGCCTTCTTTGGAGGCATATTCAGAGAACAATTGTTAAATCAATTGATAAATATTTAAATAAATTCAATTAAATTAATTGAAATCAACAAAAAAAACGAAACATATTATGTAAGAAAAATGTGTAAAATTTTATTCATAAAATATGTTTTATTGATAAACAACTCAAACATACATTTGTTTTAAACAATATTAAAGTAAAGCACTTTATGTTTCCTCCGTTCAGTAATTCTTACGTTATTTTTGAGTCATTAATCATGAGTTTATTTGAGGCTCAATAGAGTTCGCTTATATATCAATCAATTGAATTTATTTGACATGAATCTGCTTTTGTGCTTGCTCAAATCTTTATTCTTCTTCTTACTCACAATTTAGTCAAAACAACTGATAAAAATAGAGAAAGTAATTTTAACCATTAAAAAATATATTTTCAATGACACACATTTATTTTCAAACTTAAATGCAAATGGAAGATTTAATACCTTGATCAAAAATTCCTATAAAATAAAATATTCTTGATAGAGTTATGTGTATTGATGTACTACACCTCATTAATAGATTTATGCTGGCTTTTCAAATGGCATTTCGGGCTTTGAATATGGCCATACGGCGATAAAATTTTACAAGCTGATTCTTTTTTTCATAAGTTTTACATTGATATAATTATTATTTGTCTATTAAAGTTATTCAAGAATGTTTTGCTTGTTTAGATTGAAAGTTTAGTTATTTTTAAGCTTTAAGTTTCTATAAAAAAAATTGTTATAAATGTTAGAGTGATTTGAATAAAGGGATTACTTATCGATAATTTAATATTAAGTTATATTTATTGAGGATATAATAAACCAAAAATAGAGACATTTATATAAACCATTGAATAGAAATGTTGGCTAATGTAGTGATTGGTCTACTCATTGGTGGTCTGCCTGATGTGGAAGCGGCGCGATAGTGGTCTGTTGGCAGTGCTTCCAAGTGCTAGTAAGTGAGGACAAGTATTGAATACCTCTACAAATGTATGACAAAGTTGAGAGGCAATGAAAGCACAGGTATAGTGAAGCAGAGAATCGTCTAAACGGACAAAAGAAAATCATAGATATCTGCTGTGAGAACAGTGAGCTTAGGCTTCAATTAGACGCGTCTCTCTGCACTTGAATAATGAATAGCCGCCAACCCCTCCGAGCCATACAAGACATGCCATGAGTGTAACATATCTTTCGATTGAAACAGTGCCTAATCCCTGGCTGTTTAGGCCAATGATGTGTAATAATTTGAGGGATAATATTGGCAGTCATTGAATGCATTCCAATATAGTTGTAAAGTAACTCGTATTTCAATCCAACATTTGATTCATTCATCGATTCTTTATTCAATTCAAACAATCGTCTCCTTTTTATTAACACAATTGTAAACTTGGTATGTTAACAGAGGAACCCCTCGGATAAAAAATTGTTTTTCACTCTGTTAGGTCTCGAACCCTCTTGACATTGTGCTCGATAGGTATGGCCGCACAATATTTGATCAATTTTTGGCAAAATTTGTGTTCAGACAAACTTTAAATTAATTTATTATTTAATATGAAATACATATCAAATATAAGAATAGACTGCAGGGGTCACATGTTTAAGTCCCATTTCCCCCTAAAACTCCCAATTTCCAGGGCGTCGTTTGGAAATACATGTGTTAGTGAATTAGTGAAAACCTCATGTGTGGTCGCACAGAGTTGTGGCAATGGAACTCCTCTTCTTTGCAACTCTCTGCAATTCTACTGATTGCCGGCTTATTTAAATTATAGGGTCTTCATAATGGATAGAGTGAATAAAAAACAGGAATTCATTTCACCTGAGAGTAGTTTTTCAGTTTGTGTCTCAATCTTGGCTTTCAAACAGTGTTTGCAATGGATTGCAATGTATTACACACTCCTAAACACGAAATGCGTACAAAAGACACAAACTTTTATTTATAGGCTTTCGTATACTCTTAGCCTCACATTCAGTATATTAATTGATGTTTCGATACACGCATATCGACATTACCTTAACACAGGTGAGACCTAAGGGAGAGGGAGAGAAGAAGAGAGAGGGAGAGAAGGAGAGAGGGAACAGGAGAGAGAGAGTAAATGGGGCCGTCGAACACTAATAGAGATATTAAGCTGCTTTTGCTCACCAAAAGACACTTATAGTGAGTATTCATTATCTTTACTATTCTTTATACTACACAATGTGTGGAATCTCCCTTAAAGTGTTGGATGTCTTGCCTCTACCCGACTCCGTAGGAAATTATATAAAACGATTCTTTACTTTGGAATTGAATTTTGTTATAATCGTGTGTTGGCTCTGATCGTGTGTGGTGTGCTGTGCTGTGGTGTCACAATTTTCAAAAAGTTTTAACACCACACACATACAAACACACCACACGATTATTACTAAATTCTCTTCTAAAGTAAAGAATTCTTTTTATTTAATTTCTTACTGAGTTGGGTCGGGTAGAGGCAAGACATCCAACATTTTAAATGACATCTTCTGCTCAATTTTATTTTAAATTTTCATATTTTATTTTAGTATAAAAATTTTCAATTTAATTATTTTAAAAAAGTAGCATCAACAATTTTTTCAACCCCCAAATTAAGGATGCGATCAGAGACTGACATATCTTTAGCCGAATCTCAATCTAATAATTTGTTTAATTTCAATAAATTTTTAAAAAATTGAAATCAACTTAAATTATTCAATAAAAAATAAAGTAGCAAGTTCATTTAGAAAGCTTTTTTCTATTAAGAGGGAATACTTCTGGGTTTATTTATTTTGAAACTATTTAATTTGGGTTTATTTAGAAAATATGTGTATTTAAATGTGTAGACAAATTAATCAGAACCTATTATTATTATTATAGAGCGGAGTGTCGGCGGAGTATTAATGTCAAGAGTTTGAACTCTCTATCTCTCAATGATATTAAAGAGAGGAATAAATTTAATTTGATTTAAGAAAAATTGAATTAATCAAAAAATTCGGTTCATTTGTTTACTCAAATTATTATTAGAGATCAGTGTTCAAAATAGTGAGAGATTAGGCACTGTTTAAATAGAAAGATACATTTATGTTAGACTCATGGCATGTTTGTATGGCTGGAAGGGGTTAACGGACAACACTCTGCTATTCATTATTCAAGTTCATAGAGTCGCGTCTAATTGAAGCCTAAACTCACTGTTCTTACAAAAGATTTATATGATTTTCTTTTGTCTCTTTAGACAACACTCTGCTATACCTGTGTTCTTAAGTTTGTCATATTTGTAAAGGCATTGAACACTTAGAGTGCCAACAGAGCCCTAACCGAACGCTTCCAAAACTGGCTGACCACCAATGAGTAGACCAATCACTATATTAGTCAACATTTCTATTCATTCGTTTACATAAATGTCTCTATTTTTCATTTTTATTATATCCTCAATAGATATATAACTAAATATTATTATTATTGACAACAACTTTAATGAGAAAAACTGTTCAAATCTTATGTGATTTTCATAACAATTCTTTAACCGATCAAAGAATACATCAAAATATACGAACGGAAACACAAATTGCTTTTATTGTTATGAAGTTGTGGTAATAGTTTAGTTATTTCATTAGGAATACAATTGATTTGAATTACTGGCAAAAATACAGTATATATTGAATGCTATGAAACTTCAAAAATCAATAGTTAGTTAACCAAAATAATTGACTGTTTGGCAAAGAATTGCAATTTTTGTTTTGTTTGAATAGTATTTCAGAATTGACTTAAAAGTGAGTGAAAAGTGACTCAAAAAGTGACACAACAATGACTTCAATCGAATTATTTAGATTTGAATTCAGATATTTCAGTCAACTTATGTCATGTTCACCACTAATCTCGTGGGTCATCAACAATAGTCTGGACATTGAAGCACAAGTGTGAAGAGCAGCTCTACTCATTGCCGGCGTATTCAAATTATAGGGTTTTCATAATGGATAGACTGAATTCATTTCACCTGAGAGTAGTTTTTCAGTTTGTGTCTCAATCTTGGCTTTCAAACAGTGTTTGCAATGGATTCCAAACATATTACACACTCTTAAACACGAAATGCGTACAAAAGACACAAACTTTTATTTATAGGCTTTCGTAGACTCTTAGCCTCACATTCAGTACACGAATCGATGTTACGATACACGCATATCGGCATTACCTCAACACAGGTGAGACCTAAGGGAGAGAAAGAGGGAGAGAGAGAGAGAGAGAGAGTGAGGGAGAGAGAGAGGGAGAGAGAGAGAGAGAGAGAGAGAGCATCACTCGTAATGATCTAAAATGAATGCAGTGCCGAACCAGCGGTTGTCTCAATAATTATCCGATCAAATAATTTATTTGATTCACTGCTTCACTCAAAAGTCAAGACTTCTAAGGCATCAAAATTGAATCATTCAATGAATAGCATTAAAAACTAAATCTATTTTATATTATAAGTTATTATTCGATTAGAAGACTATTTTTCAAAACAATAAATCGTTTGAAGGCATAAAATTAAGGCCAACACTCAAACACTTCTTCCGTTTTTCAATTATTCTGAATAAAGTGTTTCTCAATAATAACAAAACAACAAAATTAAGTTCAAAATTAAAACAAAAATTACTTTCACCTGGGTGGTCATATTTCTGTCCGCCCCTGAGCTACCTCTCAATTTAGTTGAGTATAAATATCTCAAAGAATTGAGAATTTTTCGATAATTCAAATAAAACTTTAATTTTCATCTAATAATAAAAAATATAAAAAAAATAATTTAACGGACAAAAAAAGAACATGATCAAATGAATTATAATTGTGAGAATTGCTAATTGAACAAGATATATTAGATAATGAATATTTCAGTTGAAGATTATTTATGATATAATAAAAGTTTTAACAATAATATCTGAAAAGTGGTCATTGTTTGTGAGAAGTATATTTGTGAGAAGCACCTTGGTCATACCTTGGTCACATCTGATTTCAATAAACAAGAATAGAGTTCAGTGAATACACATAAGAAAATAATAATGAATTTCATGATAAGGCGTTTTCTAAACTTATTAATAACAGTATAGGTCTCGAAATGACTTCTTCTTTCAAATTCTTGTTTTTATGAAAAGAGATAAAAATTTAATTTTCAAATAAACTCAGAGAAGAAGATCGGAATTCAAACGATTTGATAAAAATGTAAAACTGATTGATTGGTATTCAGTTTTGTGGCTCATATGAGTCATATCAATAAAGGAGACACTGGACTCAAGCATTGGTAATCTAATAGATCTTTTAATCCTCTTTCATCACTGGTTAACAATCGAAAGAATGGAACCCAAAAACAATGTGAAGGATGTGATACACAATATTTGATGCCATTTGACGGATAGCTTTTGGCAGTGAGTCCGTTGACATCATATACATTGCTTTTCAGGTATTCATTGAGA
>JAQFZI010000699.1:0-13491 GCA_034695605.1 Eupelops occultus
TGATGTGAGTGATTTCCAACTGTTTTAGGTTAACTAAATAAGTTATCTTCACAAATTTACATAGCTCACCTCAAGGGTTTCACGATAGGTTTGAACTTGAATGCGGCGATTTTAAATTGCTCATTTTAAAATCGATGAAGTGTTTTATATGATAATTGCTTAGATCTGCAAGATAAAAATCTAATCTAATCTTATCAGATTATAATTTAATTAAAGTGTAATTGTTGGCGTTAACATAGCTATCTCGGTAGACCACCACCTTGATAATCACTATTTGATCAGTTCATCAATTCTTGTTATTTATTTAATATGTTTTGTGATTAATTGATTGGTTTGAAAGACAATCAATTTAAAGATAATTCTCTTATTCCTTATTCCTTTCATTTTTCATAACAAATATTCGACAGAAATGCCATAAATTAGTGGAAAATTATGTGAAAAATAAGTTTTGTTTGTTATAACTATAAGAGTAAAAACGTTTTACAACTATTTCATCGATACCTTGAATTTTTGAGTGTAATTAATGCCAAATACCTAGTTTTGATAAATATCTAGTGTACACTAGAAGCCCGTTTGTATCATGCTAAATTCTAATCGCACAAGTATAAAGGCTTTCCTTTAATATTTGTTCTTAAAATTCAATCTTTTATGGTTAAAGATGTAAAGATTAAGCATGATCCAATTTTGATCAAATGACTGCTTGAAGGTCCTAGGATACACCCATGATTCTAACAGGATCAGATAAGATACATAAAATAGGATTTCTAGTGTATGTCTCGACAGACTCGCAGTTTTTTTCCATTTCCATTAAACCGATGATTTAATACCAGAGTTGTCTTAACTGTGATATGATTTGCATTTCTAAGTGATTACAAACTCATCAACGAATTACTTGACTCTAATATTAAAGAATATTTCTCTTCTGACGTTCAAAACTTTCCATTCAATAGTTTGAATTTTAAATTCAATTTAAAAACAATTAAAAATATACCCGTTCTAACAAGTAATTGGTCTCATGCGGTGATGTACTCCCAAGTCTGGCCGAGACCTGTCTTAAAAATTCTAAGAAATTGTGAAGTATTGATGTGATTATCGATTTTTCCAAAGGAAATGTAAGTAACATATAATGAGATTAGTGTTTAAAAGAGGATTAAATATTTAAAACTATTATCAAAAGTTATGTATGACATACACACACATCATGTCTACTATCAGTGCAATAATTAATTCTGAGTAGGGATAAAAATCTAGTGATACCCTGTTTATGCTGTTTTTTAAACAACAAGTGCTGCAAATCGGCTCAAAAGATTTTTTTGACGGCTAAATTGTTTTCAAGGTACTTTATTCATTAATAATATCTAATTTCTTGTAAGCTTATTCTGATTTTGGCCAGGTATATTTTGTAATTGAAAGCTATCAATGATAGTCTGTCATAATAAGCTTTCCATAGATTAGTAGTTAATATATGAATTAAAAAGACCTTGACGTTTTGGACTTCACTCAATAAATTTTTTCGGACAGTCTTCAGAATTTGTGTAAAATTTTGTGTAAAATATATTAATTTTACGTCAGATTTAAAGAAAACGTGGAGAAAGTGAGCGATAAAATAGAGAGAGAGAGAGAGAGAGAGAGAGACCTCAAAAGTCTGCTGACTTTAGATGTTTGGGTGATAAATATACATTTAAAAAGCCAAGTGGTGTTCCTTTGGAACACACTTTGAATTTGTTTTTCAATTTGGTTCACAAATTTTTATAGATTTAAGTAATAAAAAGTTAAATGACATAAATTAAGATAAAAATCAAAATCAATTAAAGAGTTGTTGAATTGAAAACAGCAGTGAGTCGTAAAGAATGACCAAATATTGCTACAAAAATGTATTTTATGAATAATTCAAAATTCATATTCATTTGAATTTATTTTATTCTTGTTAATTTGTGAGTTTATTGCAATATTTCAGATATTGCTCACGTTTAGCACATTATTCTCGCAAAATAATTATCTAGGTCTTAATTATTGATTGAATGTCTTATTTCACAATAAAATATTTTAATCAATGATATGTGAAACGAAAAAGTAATGAAATTTTTCCTAATTTTCTTATCATTAGCTCAGATTTCAAAACAAATTTTCAAAGAATATCTTTCAAACTTTATAATTAATTGCAAGATCAGAGATAGCCAGAGGGAGTAGCGACAAAACACCATCAAAATGAAGAGCCTGATATTTGTTTGTTGAGGTAGTTAAATTTAAGAGAATAAAAAGAGTAAGGTAAATCTTAGAAATTAAGAAGGGTTAATTAGTTTAATTTTAGCAAAGATCTTTGAGCTTATTAATAGCGGTATCCTTGCATACAGATGTGCGTTGAGTCAGAACATAAGAATTTAATCTTGCTAAATTATCTGCTCATAAATTTAACATTTATTTCAATTAAAAACGATAATCAGATTTCAAATAAATTGTTTGAATAACTCATTAGAAGTATATATTAATAAATATACGATGAAAACGAACATCATTTCTCAAAGAAGGGGACCACAAGGGGACAGTCATAGAAAAGTCGACAGTTAAGCCTTTTGAAGACAGAAACCTTGAAATTTCTGTAATTGTATCATGAATAATTATATTTGAAGGTATTTTATTGTAGTAGTGGTCACTAAACCTAATAAGACCTTCAATTATAGATCAATCAATAAAATAAGACTGTCCGCCCTTAAATAGAAGAGCTTAGTTACCCTGCTATTTTAAAAAGTGATACGTGATTTTTAAAGGAAAAAATTACTTAAAAATTTTATGCTTAATATATGCGAAAAGTTTGCAAATAATATAATATACTATAATAATAATAATAACGAACTTTTCTCTCTTCAAATAATTAGCATTTAGTTAATTACTTCCATAATTTGGTCATGGATCATTTGTTTATTGTACGTCTATGTTGAAAATGTGTTGATTACTAGAGGGTGGTTTTTTTTTAATTTTCTTTTATTCCAGATGGCTAAATTCAAGAGGGTTAGTGGGTAACGGCTATTTTAATTGATCAATCTTGTTCTTGATCATATTTTTAAAAAGCTTATCTAACGATAATTAGAATTTTTTGTGCTTGCTATTTATTTAAACCTGTTTACATCTAATTCTGGTTAAATTTGAATTTCAGAGGGTTTTTCTCCAGCCACTGCCTCTTGGCCTTTCCTATATTTATTTATTTGGGCTGAGTCTTTAATTGATAGTGAAATTTTGACTCGGGGTATTTTTCCACTTCTTGTCTCTGTCTGGTGATTTTCCAAATTGCCCATGATTAATCTAAGAACGCCTATCCCTATCAACTTTATCTGGCATTGATCTAGCTAATTAATGCAAATTAAAAAACGGTCGTTGTACTACTGAAAATGCTCTATCTCCTTAGAGCAATAGGTTATAATTTCATCCTAGATCAGATAAGGTTTTTGTCGTATATTAAATAAATAAATTTTAATATAAAATGAATTATTTAATTTTCTATTAAACTGTATAATAATTATACTATAATTGCATTGTGTATATATAGTTTTATGCTTGCTTATCTTTGCCCCTTATCACCAAGCCATCTATAGTGTTCCATTTGGTGTAGGCGTCAAGTCTTGAACTTATCCTAAATATTTGAGAAAAACAGATAATTTTTAAAAAATGGAATTAATTGTAATTTGATGACTACCTTGTTTTATATGAATATACTATATGTATAAACTCTAGCAAATATAAACTCTATGTTTGCTCTGATAATTTATGATTACTTGCAATTAAAAATTATTTTGCTTTAGAGGATAAGTGTTGTTTAAATATTTAATAGAACATGGTTAAAATAAAATATTATGCAATTAAATTAATTAAATCGGTCTTATTTACAAAATTCAAAATCAGGTGCTTTTAAGTCCTATAAATCTTATAAATCGTTATTAAGCTTTTGTATTGATTATTGGCCTTTAATTATAGGCTTTACGTAAAAATGTTATTAAAGTAATTAATTATTATTAATCTTGGTAATGAGCCAACTGTTTGAAGAGAGAGAAGGATAGTGTGTGAAAATGTGTGAGAGAGAGTTTTAGGGAAAATTGCTAATTCATCTCATGGATGACCTCTAGAAAAATGGAGTGTTACTGATTTTTAAACATTTTTTACGTCGTTTCCATATTTTTGTTTTAATCAGTTTTTGAAATCACTATTTCGTGAACAAATCGACATCTATCACAACAGTGTCTTTTCTCACCTCCTTCTCTCTCATACTCACTCATACTATTACTGCCCCTCTCTCCTTATCCCCTTATCCATGAACTTCTTCAAACTCGTCTTCCACGCACCTATACATACATAAACACCCAACAAGCTTGATCAAATTAGAACTAATATCTAAGTGCTTAAAAAAAATAGTAAAATCTAATCAAATAAAAGTCTAATCAATTCATTAAATAATAGTATAAGTATAACCAAGAGCAAATTTGGAAATCTGTAGGATTATAGGATTAATTAAATTTGAAGCAACAGTTAATCCAATCAATTAGAAGTGCATTAAAGTCATTTTATGATAGAGTACTGGCTGTTTAACTGGCTGTTCACGTGCTTCAAATCATAGGGTGCCATCAATCAGATGAATTAATTAGTCTTGCTAAGAGTTAAGAACAACATCTTTATTTGATTGTATGTGACCTGCTAAAATTTGCCTTTAGCTTATCTAATTGTTTAAAAGCATTAGAAGTGATCAAGATCAGATCCCACAGATATGATGTTGTGTATAGCAAAGAACTTTTTTGGTCTAGATTAGCTCATGCTGATTTCCCCAATAGCTCTAGGCAAAGGAGTAAGTGATGCAATAAGATTTCCCATTTTTTAGTTACTCTTTTCTTAGAAAGGACTTTGACTTTGAAAAGTCCACTGAAATGTTGGTGTTTTCCCCACCTTGCACACTCTATTGTATTACTTGACTACATGGAGATTAATGAGTTTACACAATTTGCTGGATTAGTTCTGGCAAGCGTTCAAAATTTAGATGAATTTCGTAATCCTTTAATTAATTCATTAATAAATCAATTAATTCAAACAAACTATAAGCGGAATAAATTAAAAATTATTAATAAAATATTGGTATTCTCTCAGAAAAAATAATTGCTGTAATAAACAAGGCATATAATTACCCATTGGCTTAGTTCATTCCAGTAGTTAATTCATTGAATTAGTTCAATTTTCAATCTAGTTTATTGTTTTCTGGAGAATTATTTCTATTAATTAAATAAATAAATTTCAAATATATTATACCGTTTTGTTTCACAAAAAATTTTTGCATCAATTAAGTGAGTGTTTTGGTTAAGAATCGCATGATTTATATACCAATATATGAATTAATTGAATGGCACTGACCTCATATAAGATGCCTGTCCTATAAGCACAGATAGTAAATGGTCGGCTAAGATCAGCATAAAATGTTATTTCGCCCGAAAAAAAATCAATTGACATCTTAATAGTCGAAAAGTACCAATAATTATGAAAAAATTAAATTTTGTTTTACACTCCATTTCTAAAGAAGTCATTAAACCATCAATTAGTTGAAGAATTTTTAAGGAATAGCCGTAATTTTTTTCTTGAAAAAATTATTTAATTATTTGAAAGGTAAGTTCAATTTTCAATTATTTCAAACAAATAATTTCAATACAGTCTATCATCGGTTCAAAAAAATTAACATTGTCCTTTAAATTGATTTAAAAGGGCTAGTATGGTCGGGGTTTCATATTTATGTGGTTAGATTAAGCAGGTTTAGTTATTGAGTAATAAAGAAGCAGAGCTCTTGAGGCTCTCCCAAAACAACGATTTTATTATTAATTATGGGAAAGTGTTCAATATTTTATATATTGAAAAGTAATAAATTTTATATTACTTTATTATATTATAACGTTATTACAACGTTACAAATTAATGGGTGTGCAAGGCAAAATGAATATTTATGCAACCTTTTCAAACAATTTCTTACTTTATTATCAAGATAAACAATAATTGACCAAGTTGCCTATGAAAAAAATCATTTTTAATTAAAATTGGGGGACAAAACCACCCCCGAAATTGAGCCGATATCTTTTAGAACCTCATTTTGTACCTAGAAAATATTTTATGCTTTTTTTAGGGGAGGGATATCAAGATTTTCATCAAGAATAAGTGGCTAGACTTTTTAAAAAACTGAGATTTCGTTTTTTGACCTAGACTAATATATACTTTTACAAAATAATGCCATTAATTGCAAAATTAATTGTTATGTTTTGATATAAATGGAGATATTGTAACATAAAATAAAAAAAAATTTGTCCCTTCAATCGAATTTAAAAAAAAGGGGTCATTTAAATAAAAATTTATTAAAATTTAGTTTTAATGTAGATTACATATTATTTACATCCATCAAAATCATAAAAATTTATTAATTAATAGCATTTTAAACTGATATTTTAGCGAGTTAAAGAATATCTTATCTTTCAAATTTATAATTCATTTATCATTGTATTGTAAAAACAATATTTCAAAGGGTAAAGTTTGAACTTAAATAACTAACTAATTAAACATCTAATTAAAATTAAGGATTAAATTGTTATCGATTAATTATTTATAAGGCTATCTATTCCACTATAAATAATTTTAATCATAAATTTGATAGATAAATCAAATCAAATTTCCCTTGCACACTTACGGTACAAGTATTTCTAATGAAACAACTGAACATTTATATCATTGCAAAGTTTAGTTAGAATCCTACATTGAATGGGTCAATGGAAAGGGTTGTTTTAATATTTATTGAGTGCTTAATCTAGTGGTGAACTCACATAGTAAAGTACTAAAATTCAATCAATTATTTTTGAGAATTCTTCGATGATTTGACATTGGTTAACGTAAGCGACTGTAACATTATGAATCAATAGTAGTGATTAAAGCTGGGTACTTTATTGCTAATAATTTAAAGTTGAAATTACTATATTTTTGCAAAAAAAATAGAATGAATGAGGTAAATTTTGCAATGATATATATTTCAGCTGTTTCACTTGAAATACTTGTATTGTTAGTTATATTGTATGGTTGTATAAAAAATTATATTATATTATATTTTAAACAATTTATTATCAAAAAAAAGAAAAAAAATTAAATAAATCAGTTTAAAAAAATTAGAATAATGTGCATAACCAAGTTGCCCATGGGGGTAGTTTAATTTTTTCTAGCAACTGTGCCTGATAAAATGAATTAAATTATTTCGCCAATAGCCTTGAATGATCTGATTTAAAAAAATTCTTAATTTCTAATAATATATAATTAAATCACTAATAATCCGATTTGTATTCACTAGGTGATAAAATTAATCTTCATATACGTATATGTAGGTAATATGTATATCAAGGTCTGATTTTATCAAGAGCATTTAATCAATTAGGCGGATGCAAGCAAGATTTGATTTTTTAATTAAAAGAAGGCTGTTATCTATTGCTGTCTACTTTAGGTTTTAAAAATCTCAGTATTTATTTGAAAAAAGTTTCATAATGAGTTTTTAAACCTTGTAATGTTTGGCCATCCCTTCAACGATCAGAAAGTTTTGGTGGAGTACTAAAACTTTAGTATTGCAACACTTATCCCAAACATTCCTAGTAATTCGATAGGAAATTCCTGTCCCTAATTTGCATCAATTGAATTAGTGACACCGGAGCCAAATTGTTCAGAATCAATCAAAAAAGACTCCTTGGAGCTATGTCATAAGTACGTAGATCACAATAATTAAAATACATGGGTAATAGTTTTTTGATGGCATTATAATTGATAAAAAAGTATCAATAAATTCAAAAAAATTCATTATTGAATTCGTAATACCTTTGGCTTCAAAAAAATCTTTCCTTTCTTTCGGCAAAAATGAATTCAATTTTTTTTTTTGAGAGAGAGAGAGAGAGAGAGAGAGAGAGAGAGAGAGAGAGAGAGAGAGAGAGAGCACATCATTTATAATGAAAAGTTCATTTAGAATCGGTTAAGAAAACACGAAATTTTTCTAAATTGTGTTTTTAGTCTTTTAATTGATTAAAAAATATGACTTCAAATAAGTTTAGGCTTTGGGTTAGAAAAATAAACGATTATTTAAATGATGTTTTCGTAGAGACCGACACAGTTTTTCACTTTCATTCGCTCCTTCTTTGCAGGCTCTCCTCTCACTCACTCTCTCACTCTCCCTCTTCTGATTCTGTGTGTATGTGTCGACAGTAACCTTAATCCTGACCGCACTCTATATACACCACTACTGTTTGCTTCTTCAGCTCAAGTATATAAAGATTGACTTTTCGTAATAAATACCTTTAGTTTTGTTGAGCAAAGAATTGGGAATTAAAGAGAAAATTGGAAAGAGAGGGAGAAATACGTTTTTTATCTGTAATTTCTTGTGGTTTTGGGAATCCCTTGAATAATGTTTTTCTAATGAAGAGAATTTTGTTTTTGGTTTTTCAGTTTTGAAACCAAAAGTTTCTCTTTTTATTTGAATATTGAAATCGTCTTTATATATATATTTACCTGAATATTAATTACTAGTTAGTGTTATCTTGCAATTCGTTGGTTATTCTCTGCCGTCTCATTTTGAGAGTCAGTTTTTGCTCAAAGTATATAAATATCACTTTTGCTGTGAGATTCTGCTTTCACTTATCAGTTGAACAGTGAAAGTGAAAGTTCATTTTTATTAGCAAGTTCATTTCGTAAAGATTTGAATTTCTTATTAAAAAGTTTTGCATATATTTATAAATAAATATTTTTATACATTTATTAAGTAATATATTTTTGTTCCTTTGATTTAAAAGTGGTTTTATTGGAAATCCCTTTAATTAATCAAAAGTTTGTTTGCTTTGAATTTGTTTCCAAAGTTTTAATATTTAATAAAAAGTTTTTGAATAAATTGTTTCAAACGAAACACATTCGAAGAGAAAAATGGCTTCACATAAGAATATTAAGTTTACCATGGATGATGATATTGTCATCAGTGGTATGGGTGGCCGCTTCCCAGAGTCCGATAGTGTAGATGAGTTCGCACATAATTTGTTCAATAAAGTGGATATGATCACAGAGGACGGCAGAAGATGGCCTACAGGTAGGACCAATTGTTTTTTTTCATTAAAACACCTAGTTTAGTTTTCGCTATATTTTCCTCTGTGTAAATTTTCTAGTTTAAATTTGATAAGATTATTTTTATGCAACTATTTTTATGAATAATTCATTTATCGATAACTTTTGTAAAATTATGGAAATATTTGAACTTTTTTAAGGAAAGTACTTTAAAATTCTATTTTTTAGAAATTATTCATTAGAAAGGTTACCCTGTTAAATTTTTCATGAGAAGAATATTCTAAGCACTTTCTGTGGGCTGAAATGTTTAAGGAGTTATTTGTGTATATTTGAACTTACAATCTCTTAGCCATTCCAGTCCATTGGAATCTGTCTTGATCTCATCGTGTATCATTTTCACTGTAACTAGGTGAAAAATGAATAATTGGAAATTAAACTAGAAAATCCTAGAATTTATCCTTGATTAAAAAAATACTTTGATTTAAAAGAATCTCAAATAAAAATCAGATTAATATAAATAAATATAAAAATAAACATTAAATTTTAATGCACCAGGAGCTAATTGAATATTAATTAGCTCGTAAAAAAAGAAACCCTGAATTAAAAGATTAAATTTTCTAATTTGTTTAAAACAATTCTCTTTAACCCGAGGATAGACTTTTAATGTTAATCCCTATTTTTAATGCTCAGATGCTATTAATTTTGATCCTTGAAACTACTTATTAGCTATCAAGAATCAATTATTAATGCTTCTAAATTAGATTATTATCAGCAAGGTTGTCTTTTAAAGAATTCAAAGATTACACAGAATGTAAATATAAATATAAATAAACAAAATTTTTGATATAATTCCAAAAAAATCGGTTTAAACATTGAATTAATAGTCATTTAGTAAACAATTATTTTTTGTATTAATTTCTAAAATAATGGTATTATTTATTTCTATCGAAAGACTTGTTGGGAATGAACCCAAGAATGGGAAAACTCAAGAATATCGACAAATTCGATGGTCTCTTCTTCGGTATTATGAACTCCATGTCCGATGTGATCGATCCCCAGTCCCGAGTCCTATTGGAGACTACATATGAGGCAATCATAGACGCAGGTATAGACCAGTTTCTCCTGTATTTCCCCTAAAATTTCATTCAATTCTTGGAAAATCATATCAAAAATATATTTATTTATAGGAATAAACCCACAAACCCTTCGCGGGTCAGACACCGGAGTCTATATTGGTTTTTCCTCGTTTGGTATGCCAGACGGTATACCCGAGGATGTGCAGCCAGATTCCCAGAGCAATATGGCCGACGTTCTTCTGTGGACAGCCGGCTCTCAAAAATGCCTTTACGCTAATAGAGTGTCGTTCGTATTCGACTTTAAAGGGCCGTCAATGATAATAGACACGGCCTGTTCATCTAGTTTGGTGGCCTTCAACACAGCCATCAATGACCTCAGATTAGGTATGTAATCAATCTTGCTTCTTTAAAGATCTAATTTTCAAGTGAGACAACGACTTTCACTAAAAATACCAGTTTTTAAATTATATGTTTAAAAGATTAATCTTAGCCTTCAAAGTGTCAATCTTTAGACCAAATACTACTATTTGTAATAATTAAGGATCAATAGACTGACGTATTATTGCTATAAATCTCTGTATCAAAAGACGTCAGTATTTAAGCTTCTTTTCATGTCTTTTGTTATAATGAAACTTTTGTTTACAATTTTTTTGTTACTTATTTTTATTGAAAACAAAGTCTAATCCATTGATTTGATTGTTAGGCAAATGTCGTCAGGCGATAGTCGGCGGCACTCAAATATGTCTTCAACCGTTTTCCAATCAGATCTTTCAGTCGACTCGTCTGAACGCTTTGGACGGCATTCCCAAAGTATGGGACGAAAAGGCCGACGGCTTTGTCAGAGGAGAGACTGTTTGCTGTTTTCTTCTGCAAAGAAAGTCCGATTCAAAGCGTATTTACGCCACTATTTTGAACTCTGGCGTCAATATTGATGGCAATAAAAGAATGGGAATGTTTTACCCGTCGGCTGAGAGCCAGGAAGAGCTTATGGTTAAAGTATACAAAGAGGTCGATGTCGACCCCTCTCAGGTCAACTATTTCGAAGCTCACGCCACAGGAACTAAGGTTTGTCTCATTTTTAAAAGAGGTTTTAAATGGTATTTCTCTTAATTATTATTGTTATTGTCTGACCAATAGGTGGGCGACCCTCAGGAGGCAAAGGCTATTTACAACGCCTTTTGCGGTAAAGTCAAACGTGACGGACCCTTACCCATAGGCCTACTCAAGAGTAATATAGGACACGCCGAGGGAGCGTCTGGTGTGTCCTCAGTAACCAAAGTAATAATTGCATACGAAAATGAATGCATTCCTCCGAGTCTTCATTTAAATAATATAAAATCAAATATCAAAGAGCACTGTCCACCTCTTATGCCCATCACTGAAAGCTATAAATACACTCCGGGTAATAATAAAAACTTGTTTATTACTGATTCTAATCTGAGGCTTATTTTATTATCTAATCCCAGGTATTGCTGGAGTAAACAACTTTGGTGTGGGTGGTGTCAATGCAACCGCTTTACTCGAACCTAATTATAAGACAGTAACTCCTGATTGCCTTAAGATTGCGGACGAGATTCCAAGAATTGTTAACATCTGTTGTCGATCTGAAGAGGCCTTCAATCAGTTGTGCAAATGGATTGAGGAAAACCCTAGCAAAGTGACCAGGGAATTTTTGGCACTCATGGCCGAGACCATGAGAATTGAGCCCTCACTCAACTCAAGCGGAATGCCATATAGAGGTATGGTATCCATTATTGAGGACTGTTTTATGATAGAAAACCTCTAATTAACAAATTTTAGGCACACTTTTCATTAAACAATTGGCTGACAATAGCTATGAATATAAGAGACAGCACTCGATGTTCACACTTAAGTCTCAAAGACCCGTTTGGTTCGTATTTCCCGGTTTGGGCGGACAGTGGGTTGGAATGGCTAAGGCTTTGATGCCAATCAAGATTTTTAGAGAAAAAATTGAGGAATGCCATGAAATTTTGGCCCCGTATGACATTGATTTGAAACATTTATTATTATCTGACGACAAGAACTCAATGTCGACAATGACTAATAAATTCTGTGCCACAACTGCTATTGAAATCGCATTATTTGATGTGATCGCATCATTAGGTGTCACTCCCGACGGCATTATTGGCCATTCTTTCGGTGAAATAGCGGCCGCTTATGCCGACGGCTCCCTTTCAGCCAAAGAGGCTCTTCTCGTCACTTATTTTAGAGGAGTTGTCACAGAAAGTGATAAAAAGATTCCAAAGGGTCTGATGGCTGTCTTAGGAATGTCTTGGAATGAGGCCAAGAAGTTATGCCCTAAAGGCACGAGTGTTGTCTGTAATAATGGAAAGGACACAGTTGTAGTCTCAGGTAATCCTTAATTAAATGCCTTTATTTTCAATTATTTTACTGAAAAATATCGTTTAATCCGAAGGTCTTTATGAAGAGACTAAGAAAATGGTCGAAGACCTGTCCAAAAAGGGTACCTTTGCTCGAGAGCTCCAGAGTAGTGACATTCCATATCACAGCGAGTTTTTAATATCTTCTGCCCAAAAGCTGACGGAAGAGCTTAAGAAAATTGTGCCCAACCCGAAGCCCAGATCGAAAAAATGGGTTTCGACCGCACTCTTGGATTCAGACTGCGATGAACTCTTGAAAATGGCTTCGGCTGAATATTTTGTGCACAACCTGATAAGTCCCGTCTATTTCTATAATAAGTTCAAACATTTGCCATCCGATGCACTGGTGGTTGAGATCGGACCGCACGGACTCTTCTCTAAAGTAGTCAAAGAGACTCTAGAATCGGGTCATTACATATCCGTAATGAAGAAGGACTCAAATGAGACCAATTTGGAGATGTTTTTGGGAGCCGTCGCTAAACTTTACGAATTGGGTCTCAACCCTATTATTGAGAAGCTCTACCCTAAGGTCCAATGGCCTGTGCCAAGAGGCACTCAATCAATTAGTTCACTGATGAAATGGGATCACAAAGACGCTAACTTTGTCCGCAAATACCCGGATTATCACTTCAGACCCACTGCTTCTGATTTGAATGAGAACTATAATCCCACCCAAAATATCAAAGCTGTTATACCCGAGCACTGTATCGATGGCAACATCCTATACCCGGCCACTGGCTATTTGATGCTGGCCTGGAGAAAGATGGCAGCTGTTCATGGCAGGATCTGGAATCAATTGCCTGTAATCTTCGAAGACGTACAGTTCCGAAGACCTATTTTCTTGTCAGACACTGACATCACCCGAATTAAAGTCAAATATCTTGAAACAAGTGGTCAGTAATTCTTCTTTAATATAAATATAG
>JAQFZI010000700.1:0-13486 GCA_034695605.1 Eupelops occultus
CCCTCTTTGTCCTGAATCTTTGCCTTCACATTCTCTATGGTATCGGAGGGCTCGACCTCAAGAGTTATGGTCTTTCCGGTCAACGTTTTAACGAAAATCTGCATTTCTTTGAATTCTGTGCTATAATTAAAATGAAATCACTTTTAATTGCGTTTCAAATGATAGGGCGTTGGCTCTCATTTGTCCCCATTTTAACACAAATTCATACATTTATGGATCAAATGTTAAATAAGACAATAATTACCACAAAATAAGTAAAAGATACTAACCTTTGATTGATTTGTAAGAAAATTTGAAATCACTTTTGAATATCGAATCGTTTGGACAACAATGGAGTCAAACGTTAATAAACTGAACGAACGATGAGTTGTATTCACAATAAGTATTCACTGAATAGTTTGCGTTGTCTTTCACTCTAAGCTTATATACAGTCAACAGAAATACATTCGATTGGATTAAAGCACTGAATGACGTCATTACAGATATTTCCAGAACATTATGCGTCGCATTGAATGTACTCTCAAAGGGATAATTCACTTATTTCGTAGAGTTTCTCAATTTTACTTAAAAATCTTTTTAGACTTATCTCAACCAAATAATCAAATGACCTTTTTTACTATCATTAATAAATTAGATTTTACATATATTGTTCTAGCTAAAGTGAATCTATTTTTAAAATTTATCATTAAATGATAGTTTTTCAAATTGAAAGCATTTGGATTAGTGGAGTAATAATGCAAATAATATATTTGTGGAAATCCCTAAATCATATGAGTAGAGGTACGACTACTGCAGTCTTATGACTGCAATCATTGACTCAAACACTGCAATAGAAACAGATTTCAATGACTTTTCAATGAAAGGGTTAATACAATGCAAAGTTCGTATTGAAAACGTATTGCTATAAACCAACTCTAAGTCATAGTAAACATTATTTTCATAAATTCCTTGAACTCTATCTGAATGTCCACCGAATTAATTGATTAAAAGTCTTTTGAAAATTTCAAATTAAAAACTAATTTTAAGTTCAAACTAATCAATAAACAAATAAAAAAGTTTTACATAACTTTTAATAAGTTTTTAGCCATTCATAGAATTTTCAATTAAATGTTTATTTCGTAATTTGATTGCATTATTGCATAACTTTTTTCTAATGATTACATAAATTGTCTTCAAATGACTTATTTTTAGATTTATTATAAATTCTATGAAAAACTCTTTAAAAATAACTTTTTAAGACTGAAAACAAGTAAAGATTAATTGCTTTCAAACTGAGAGATGAAAATATTTTTGTTTTAAAAATAGATTTAACTTAAGATCAAATCAATTATTAAAAAAATATTTATTGAGTCTAAGACTACATAATTATAATACAATTAATTTAAAATTAATGACAATATATATAACATTTGAAATGTAAGCAAATCTACTGTTTTTTCATTTTATTTAAAAATAAAATTTATATTAAATTACGATTTCTTTCAAAACAATGAAAATATAGTTTTTATACAAAATAATCAATATTTTGATTAATTTTAAGGAACTCTAAATGAATGGCAAATCAGATGAAGTTCTAATAAATTATTTGATGAAAATTCGGGATCAGATTCTAATCTCTTCGTCAACAGTCAACCCATTATTGAGGTCAAGGTTTTCGATATTCGGCGGAGAGTTTAATGGATTGAAGGGTTGAAACGCAGAGTTTATTTGTGGCGTAAATGTTGGCGTCGGATGTACTGACAACACTCGGGCTGTGATCTGTGGAGGAATTTGATGTCTGTGTGACATACGATGTGATGATGAAGTAGTTGATGAGCTTCTGGTGGAACCGCATTCCACAGCCATGGCCTCGACGGCAGACAAATCGTGTTCACCGTTTGTTGCCTTTAATCGAGCGATTTCTGCGAACACAGACGACAAGGGCTGGTATTTGGGTCCCCAATTCTGAAGATAATCCCAATTATAAGAACCACTGAGTTCTTCCTCTGACTGAACTATTGAAGACATCGAACCATTCATTTGTGGCCAATCTTCTGATTTAACGCTTGAGGCGGTTCCAATACGATTCCTATTCTGTCCTCTGATACTACTAATACGCGGTGTACTGATGGCTCCCAATTGTTCCAACATATCATCCTCTTCCTCATCTTCGAGAGCAGTGGATGACTCTTCCCTATCATCTTCGCGATGGTTTATAACTCCAAGTCGTGCCAAATATTCTGCAGTAGTGGTGACATCACTGTCTCCATCCTCTCCGTAATAATTACTGTTTTCATTAATCATTCGAATCTCTTCGTCGACGTCATCGATATCTTCTTCTACTTCTTCCTCTTCAGCTGACCCCCGACCACTTGAGGCGGAGTGTCCCTCACCGCTTCCTAACGCTGCCGAAGAGGAGAGAGTAACATCATTATAACAGGGAGGCACTGGTGGGGCTGAGCCATAGTGTGTTGGATGATGTGATTGATAGGGGGCCAAATTGGGGTCTGTGCCGCCAAAGGTTCCTATTTTTCTTAGAAGTGACCCAATATTATGGGGTCCGATGTGTCGCACGTGATCTGACATAAGGTGTTGTTGTTGTTGGTGTTGATGGAGACGAATGACAACAATACTGACCAATAGTACGACTGTTATCAACATTAATAATACGATTAGGAATAGTATCCAACCGGGAAGTGATGTCGGATTTGCAGTCGAAGCACTTGAATTGTCTTCGGCTCTAATAACTCCACTTATATCTGAACCTTCGCTTACAATCGATAAATTGACGTCAACTACAGCCAAAGCATTCATAGAGTGGGGTCGACCCGAAGAGGCAGAGATTATTAGTGAAAAGTGTCGCTGAAAGTCAAGACCAGTAGTAGTCATGAATATTGTGCCCGAACTCGAGTTTACTGTGAAAAAGTCGATCACATTTGTAGGGGAAGTGCTTCTTAATGTGTATACCACTCGACCGTCTGGCCCACTGTCAGCATCACTGGCTAACACCTGTCCCACTTTGATTTGAGAGACGCCATTAGCTGTTAGTCCTTTGAAAGAATAGGATTCACTCGTAAAACGAGGTGAGTATTCATCTACTGATCCGATTTGTATTTCCAACAGTGTTTCAACTGAACTGCAATCGATATGTCCGCCCCCACTATCTGAGGCTCGAACCAATAGTTTATAGATAGGCGGCGAGACTTCTATACTTTCGTAATCTATTTGGTCGGTAGTCACTAAATATCCTGTTTTATAGTCAAAAGTGAATGGAGTGGTTGTGTCCATCAGTTTAATGATAGTATAGTTAAGCAAATCGTTGTCCAAATCAAAAGCATTCAATTTTATAACTTTAGTACCGATGGGGACGTTCTCATCAATAATAGTCTTGTAGTGAGAAATCGGGAATTGAGGGCAGTGTTCGTTAACATTAATCACATTTATATTAATTATAGCAAATGAGTGAACAGTTTGTGAGTCAGTCACCCAAACCTCTGCCATAACTCCTAACCGATAGTTATTATTGTTTTCAAAGTTTAATAAGTGGTTTACATAAATAATTCCATTGTTTTCATCTATTTTGAAGTCCGATAATTCATTTCCACTGAATATCTTATATTTAATTTTATCGTTATTTGGAATCGGTTTCAAACTCTGTACTTCTGTACCGATCGGTTCGTTTTCATTGATTTCCACATCAAATATGGTTGACTTAAATGCGTTGTGAGATGTCTTGTCTTCATTGGATGATCTAATTCTTAAGTTAACGAGAATAGAATTATTCCGATTGTCATAATTTGGTGTAATTCTTATATTATAGTCCTCTTTGAGAGGCTTTTTAGTCAAAACCACTTCATTTCCTCTGAGAATAACAAAGTTTTTGTTTGGGTTTCCACCAGTTATCACATAATTGCCGTTTATTTTTGGTAACTTAAGAACTGTTTTTCCAATTTCAGACATATCTGTCTCGACGTTAAAAATTCTGTCTCTTTTATTATCAGGGTAACTATTGGTCCCCAAAACTCTGATAATAAGTGATGCCTGACTGTGTTCTTCATTACCAGAATATTTTGCATAAACTATTAGATTAAATATCTTTGAATTTCTGAACTTAAGTGTCTTATTGTTGTAAATGATTCCTCTGTACTGATCGATATAAAATCCATATCTTCCAGATTCCGGCCCTAAAGAGTAAATCACTTTATTGTTGATATCTTTGTTCTCATGAACTGTAACCCGGAATATATCACAATTAGTTAAATGAAAGACACAATTGTTGTCTTCGGCGTCTATTTTAGCGAAAAAGTTGCTTTCATTTGTAAATATGGGTTTCTGTTGGGCACCACTTCTCTTAACATTAATTACTATTTGTGTTTCGACGGTATGTTTGGAATCACTCGAAGCGATGTTCAAAACGTATCGATTTGTCATATTTTTTGAAATAATTGAATTGTTTTCATTCAAACGAGATTTCAAAGTAATCTTTCCGGTATAGAGACCGATGTCAAATAGGTCTGTGCTGTCAGTCAAGTGATTTGTCCTCTGCTTCTGATATGTTAGCATTGGGAATGTGTCCACGTCGTTTGCTGTCAGAGTTGTAATTAGAGCCCCCACTTCTTCTGTCTCACTGATACTAATTTCTTGGTTGGGTGGGAATACCGGCACATTATCATTGACTGCAAATACAATTTATTCAATTAATTTATTGGTACTTAAAAACTTTATTTGATTCGTTATTTTTAAAAATCTATTGATAGGACATACCGTCGATGACTATTATCTCCAAAGTGCAGTGAGAAGACAATTGAAAGTTTGATTGAGATTCGGAAGTCTGTGAATTGTCGTTATTAATGGCATCGTTGGCCACAATCTTCAAAAAGTAATGATCTCTAATCTCTCGATCTAAGACTGTATTGGTCCGAATTATACCACTTCCGGGTGGGTCTATAGTGAAGGCATTGTCGTGATTACCCTCAAGAATATGGTAAGTGACTGGTTTGCGGCCAGAATTTGTTTGTTTATTATTATCGATATCTATAGCGCTTATCTGTGCCACAAAAGAACCGGTCGCTTCTCCCTCTTTAATGCTTGAGATATAATGCTTTTGCGTAAATTGTGGAGCGTTGTCATCAACTGTTCCATAATTAAAAATTAGTTGCAATCAATTAAAAAAAAGTTTACAAACCATTTATCAGTTCAATTGTGACATTGAAATAATAAGAATCAATAGAGTTGTGTGTCTTTCGTCCCAATACTACCACTTCTATGAAGGAAGGTTTGGACTCGAAGTCTAGCGATTCCTGTAAACTAATTACTCCCGTGTTTTGATTTAAACCGAAATAACTGTAATTAACTGAAGAGTAGGCAAATGTGTAAATATATTTCTGGTTAAAAGTTCTCGATTTTAGGCCAAGATTTATGATTTCAGTGCCGATCGGCATATTCTCATTCAGGTCTACTTTGAATTGCATTTCATTGACATTTTTGTTGGTATCGACTCCTCCTATATAAACTTGAAGCAGAGCTCTGGTCGCCAAATGATTATTAGGACTCTTTGATACTTCAATAATGGCCTCATAATAGTCATGACTGAGCGGTCTCTTCACAACTACTGCACCGGTTTGAGAATGGATATTGAAATAGTCCATAAATAAATGGTGTCCCTCTCCATTGTTGACCACTCTATATATTATATTCTCTGTTTGTGTTGACTGACCATCAATCAGATCAATTGTTCCAATTTCATTGCCTACTCTAAAATCACTTTTGGAACCGCCAACAGATATGATATATGGATAGCTCTTTAGTTTTGGCATAAGATTGTGAGCATTGTTTAGAAGAGTTACATGAACTGTGGCTTTTGTGGTGTGCGATTCATAGGCACCACCTCCTACTTCAATGGCCAACACATCAAATATGAATACATTAGAATTGTATGCCTTCGATATAAATGTGAGGGAAGGGGTGTGGACTGTGATTTCTCCTGTTTTTGAGTCAATAAAGAAATAACTGTCGAACTCATTGGTTATATTAATGGCGTAGAGAACCGAATCTCCATCTGAATCAATGGCCCGAACTGTAACCACATTTGTATATCCGCTAATTGTGTTATCAATTATGGCGTAATAATTGGTTTTATCGAAGACGGGAGGGTTGTCATTGACGTCAGTTAATTCGATGGTTAGGTTACAGTTTGAAGAATGTATTGAATCACTCACTTCGATAACCAATTGGTAGAAATTCTGTTTTTCCCGATCGAGGGCTGCATTTGTACTCAATTCTCCTTTTTGTGGGTGAAGTGAAAATTTATTTGCAGTATTTCCCGACACAATCCTATAATTAAGTCCCATTTTAGAAGCACCCAATCCATGCAAGTCTTTATCTAACGCTATAAACGTATGAAACAAAGTTCCCGGTGCTATGCTTTCAGGAATTTTGATTTCAGAATTAGTATTGAGAAAGTATGGGGTGTTGTCGTTCACGTCAATCAACTATTGGACAAATTAAGATATTAATTATTTTAATCAAATTTAATTAATTAATTAATTGATTTAATTATATTTAATTACTTTAATGCGAGCGTAAGTCAGAGCGTAATGTTTAAAGTTTTCATCAAAAGCATAGATCGGAATATTGAAGGACTGGTATTCTTCTCTATCCAATTGTTTAATTAGTCTCAACTCTCCGTTCCTTTTGTTCAAATTGAAATAATCTGAATATCGATAGCCGTCGGGTATGAAATAAGTGAGATTTGAATATCCGAAGTCATCGCTGTCTTTAGCCTCCACTTGAATGAGAAGAAGATCCAAATTTGTGTTCTCTGATACTTCCTTTTCATATGTCTTGCGTACAAATTGCGGGGATTCGTCGTTACAGTTAATAACTCTTATTGTGATAATCGTTGAAATACTTATGAGAAGACCTTTGATGTCGTGGACGAGTGCCGTCACATTAATCTTATATTCTTGTCTTCTCTCGTAATCAAATGGTTTGTTTAGTGATAGAAATCCGGTCTCAGAATTGAGTGTAAAATCTAAGTTCACATTATTATAATCGTTGAGTTCATATTTTATGATAAAATCTTCGTGACTGACATTAATTCTAAGCTGAAGTATATTTGAGCCCACATGACAACAGTCCTCATCGATTTCCAAATATTTATCATTAATGAAACCTATATTTCCGATTCTTTTGTCAGCACTGAGTAGTCTAACTCTGATGGGAACACTCCTATAGTTTTGTTCACCTTTTTTGGCCAACAGAGTCATAACAAACTCTTCGTGAAGTACTTTCTGAATCATTGAATGATCAAAAGGTCTGAACTGAAGAATGTTTCCATTTATAGTGAATAACCGTTTGAGCACATCTTCTGCTATGAAAGGACTGGTGATCTCATATTTAATATTTGGACATTTGGTTCCATTTAAATGCAAGACATCTGTCAGTCGCCTATATTTGATGACATTATTCAGAGGTATTTTGATTTCATACGAATCTGTATTTGAATCCATAGGAAATGGATTGCAATGGTTTTCATCTTCAATAACATTGATATTGATTTTAATATATTGTTTGCATTGTTTTGTTCCCCGAATTATATCTTCGCTTTCGATTAAAGACAGAGAGCACTGATCCAAATCTATACAAACAATTAAATTATATTTCTCTTTGCTTTCAAAGTTTAATCGATTCGAAACAATAAGTTTAAGATTAGGTCCATTATGACTGTCCATAAGAAAGGGTAAATTTTCTTCGCCTGAATTAAAATAAGTAGAGAATCCATTTCGACAGTTATCTGAGTAATCATTACTTTTGGGAATCTGTATGTCATATGACCCGATCTGTTGTCCAATTGGTGTGGACTCAATCACTTCGATGGTATGAATATCTGCGGTTTCATACATAAAATTATCGAATTTCTTTTGAATTACTTCTATATTAAGTATCTTGACTTTGGACTTCTTGCCGGCGCCATCAATGGCTACGATTGATAATTTGTGTGACACGATATCAGATATCACTTGCTTTGTGGTTATCGCACCTGAAGTTCGATCTATTGAAAAATGTTCTTGCTCTTCAGTGAATGAGTAATAGACAGTTCCGTTTTCCCCAAAGTCGGGATCATTTGCTCTAACAGTGGCCACAATTACTCCTATAGGTGTTCCTAATGATACAGTTACTGGTTTATTATCTTCTCCCGATTCAAATGTTGGTCTGTTGTCATTGATGTCTAAAATGTTGATTATGATGAGTGCTTTATCCTCACTGAATAATGGCTGAGGTGTTCCCTGATCTCTAACCTCTACATTAAATTCATATTTGTCTTTGAGTTCCCTATCAATCGTTGATTTTAAATATATTTCTCCGGTTATAGGATTTAATTGAAAAGCATTTAACTCTGAGGTCTGACTATCGCTTATATTATAACGAAGTGAAGCGTTGTTTCCTAAATCAAGATCTGTTGCAGTGATTCTTCCAATAAGGGATCCGACCGCAGTATTTTCAATGATTGTAAATACATAAGAATTTTCAATCCATTGGGGTTTGTTGTCATTTACATCAATTACATTGATTTCCATTAGCGCCTCATTACTCAAAGCAGTGGGTGATCCGTGATCTGTCACTTTTATTCTTATCTCATATCTATCTTTTGTCTCTCTGTCCAAATGTTCTCTCAGAAAAAGTATTCCATTGTTGGGGAATATCCCAAACGGTAGGTTAGAGTTGGAGTCAGTTACCAATGCATAAGTGATTCGGGCGTTATTTCCTGTGTCGGCGTCGGTTGCCTTCACCTGAAACACTTGTGAATTGATTGCACTGTTTTCTAATACATTCACTTTATATTGAAAATGTTGATCACTTGTGGTTCCAACGAAGACTGGTTTGTTGTCATTCGAGTCTTGAACTAATACTTCTACAAAAAGATTGGAACTAAGGTTTGCCCCATCGGTGGCAGTTATTTTCAGTTTATAGTTATTTAAGTTTTCAAAATCCAATTCATTTTTGAGTGTAACGGCTCCAGTATTGGGGTCTACGCTAAACGGGAGTACATTTGTATTTGAATTATATTCTGCTCTAGCAATAGAATAGGTTATTTTTCCAAAAATTCCAGAGTCCAGGTCTATAGCATTGGCCACAAGTATTGTCACTTTATTTGCTAAAGTATTCTCCGGAACACTAATCTTCAGATTATTGGTGACAAAAACTGGGGAATTGTCGTTTTGGTCAACTATTGTCACATTGACCTGAGTGTGACCATAACGATAAGGACCGCCCGCTTTACCACTGAATGCTTGAACATTTAATAAAAGATAACTATGCTTTTCGTGGTCGATATGGTCGGACCGAACTTTTATTATTCCAAGAGTTGAATCTATTGTGAAATAGCCGTCCGGATCACCAGAATATATGACATAAGATATATTCGATGAATCCTTTGAATCTGTTGTCGCAGAAACTGTTCCAACAATTGTTTCTGATTTTACGTTTTCATATACTTTGAAATTGTATTGTCTTTGAGAAAATGTCGGCGGAGATGAATCGGGATCATTGTCCGACAGAACAGATATGTGGACAATAGCCGGCATTTTTGATTCTCTATTTCCGCCATCTTTAGCCGTGATTTTCAATTCATACAACGCTTTCTTAGGATTCAAAGGCTTCAGAATAAATAGTTTTCCGGTTTTCTCTTCTATTTCGAAGGCCTGTTCTTCATTTCCATGTTTTATGGCATAAGTTATTGTTCCGAATGGATGTCCTGTTGAATCCCTATCAGTTGCGGCTACTGTGACAATAGGTGAAGAACCGCCCGAATTGGAAGAATGTCTGGTCTTCTCATTGGGTATAAAGTTTTGAGAGACACTCACTTTGTATTCTCGGGGATAAAAAACCGGATAATTATCGTTAGTCTGTAATAAAATTTTTAAAAAATGTTAGAATTTATTTTTAAAATAATTTTGTGGTTAACTGACGTCAACGACGAGGACTTTTATCATTGCAGTCGTCGATAAACCGCCTGAAAATTGAAAACAAAATTTAATGTTATTTTAAAACAGGTTTTCATAAAAGATTGAGAATTGAGACAAAACTAATTTAATTAACCCCTTTCTATTGGCTTTAAACTATTCTTGATTATCATTTTGATCTTTTTTTATTTATTTTTTTGGTTCGATTTAATGTTTTATATCTTTAATTAAAATAAATTGTTGTCAAAAGGTTGCGAACCTCTATCTGTGGCTAAAACTGGAATGTCGTACGAGTTTCTGGTCTCGTAATCTAATTGTCGAGCTATACATAATTGACCGGTTATTGGATGTATTGTAAAGTCCTGTTGATATGCATTCATATTTGAAGCCATAATAGACATCACTGTATTCATTGTGGTGTAGTTAACAATTGCATTGAACCCACAGTCAGGATCACTCGCAGAGATTTTTAGGATACAGTTCCCAATCGGTTCGTCTTCTCTTACAGTTATGTTATAAAAGCTTTGGTCGAAAATTGGTTCGTTATCATTTATCTGATATACAATACAACACAAAATTATATTAGTTTTGAATAAATACTAAATTTCAATATAATTACATCACTAATCGAAACAATCAAAGTAGTCGTCGCAGAAAATCCTGTTTTAGGCGCAGACCTCGGAGTTGTATCGGTGGCTAAAATTATCAGTTTTGGTGTTGGGTCTGTTTCGCAGTCAACTTGAGATTGAGTTGTGATAAGACCGGAGTGAGAATCTATTTGAAACCATTTTGAGTTTGAAGTGTTTTCGTAATTCAAATCAATCAATGAGTAAGAAATCTGTGAATCAGTGTCTGGATCTATAGCTTTGGCCCGAAATACACTGCTTCCTATGTCTGCAGCCTCGGGAAGTGTAACGTGATATGTGTTACTCTCAAAGTAGGGCGGATTGTCATTAATATCCAGTATTTCTAATTCGAAAGTTGTTGTTGTATTGAGCGGAGGATTTCCCTGATCAGTCACAATCACTGTTAGACTATACTTTGATTTCTTCTCCCGATCCAAAGGACCGGTCACTACAATAAGATATACAACATTGTCCTGAGAAGTCAGACCGAAATGTCCGTCACTGCCAGCCAATGAAACAGAGAGTCCAGTCATAGTTTCTCCATTCGATTCCGAATGTGGCAAAGGGTCAGTAGAGTCGGCGTCATTCACTGAAACTCTGGCCACCAGATCACCAACTCTTGCATTTTCTGGTATCTCTGGTCGAGCCGTTTCGGTTAAAAACAATAATCCAATAGTTGGCTGATTATCATTGATATCAGTGACTCGTATGGAAACAAAAGCTGAGGTCTCTAATGGTTGAGCGCCTGAGTCTCTGGCGATTACCACTAATTCATGCAATTCCTTGGATTCAAAATCCAATGGTTTGGCCACAAATATCCAGCCATTAATTTTGTTTATTCCAAAATGAGTGGACAAACCCGAGAGCGCAGAGTTTTTACTGTGAATGGAGTACGTAATAAGACCATTATCACCCTGATCGTTATCAGTAGCCGTCACTCTCAGCAAAGATGTTCCTAACGTAACATTTTCGGCCACATTTCCGTAATAATGGCTTTGACTGAAAACAGGTTCGCAGTCGTTGTGATCCAACTTTTAGTATAATTGAGAGATAATTAACATTTTCTGAAATACTTGGAATGGACTTACGATTGCGATTCTGACTGTCATCTCATCTTTGAGTTGAGGCTGTCCTCCATCCAGTGCTTCTATTACAAGTGTATAACTAGAGATGGTTTCTCTATCAAGAGGTCCGTTGACCTGAAGATCTAAGTATAAGACTTCATCTTTTTCTCTGTGACTGAGGAGTCGAAATGCATTCCCGATATTTCCCGAAACTATTCGATATTTTTGAGTTCCGAATTGACCTAAAATTGTTTATAAATTGTTATTTAGTCTTATAAAAAAATTTAAAGATTAGATCTAACCCAAGTCAAGATCTCTGGCGGGAGGGAGGGTTCGCTTTACATCTCTTGGTTTACTATTTTCTGGAAATTCTAAATCGATTTCATCGGTTGGAAATTGCGGTGAATTGTCGTTAATGTCTTCAATTGTCTAAAGTTTTTATTAGAATTTAATAAACAGATAATGAAATGAATGGAAAGTACTCACAATCGTAACTTTAATGTTTGCACCGGTCAATGGTATTGCAATAAAGGCATAGTAACCCCGTTGTTCCCGATCTAATTGGACAGCTGTCCGAATTTCACCCGTGGATTGGTCTATGTTAAGATCAGTGTCCACACCACCATTTCCCGTATTTGCTGATAATGATCTTGATGAATTTGATTTATGAATTGTTCCGGCAACGGGCACTATTAGGTATGGTGGCTGAGTTATTATAGATGAGTTGCTTGATTTGATTACTCCAATTAAAGTTCCGATGGGAACGCCTTCTAATATTGAGAAGTTTAGTTCGATTTGATCGGAATGTGCGGACGTGTAGGCGGCGGCCACTGAATCCTGAAGTGACCAACAATTTATACATTTATTGTTTATTATATACAAACATCCAATTAATAGATAAAAAGTTTGTAAACTTTTATGAAAACACTTTTCATAAAGTTTTGACATTTTTTGTTCAAATGGTTTGATTCGATGAAAACATTTCCAAACAGTTTGTTATAAAACTGTTCACAAAATCAATAGAATTGGGAGACAATCACTAAAAGCCAATTAAGGCTTAAGTTTAAAAAAAATCAAATAAATAATTGTAATGAACTTTTGGGCCGATATATGAGTTCAAAAATTGATGCCATTTATCAGCAGATAATTGATGACATACACAAAGAACTTTTATTGTGATAATTGGATGCCAACGAAGGCGTTATATAGGATTCAAAATCAAGTCTAGTATTCATAAAAAATGGTTCGAATCGACGACAGTTCACATAAAAATGTTGTGTCCGGAAAGCATTGATTGTCACTTTAAAAAAGTTTGCCTTCAAAAGCCATTTTGCAATTTGTGTTATCAGTCATAGGTCTATGCGGGCCGTGATTTCTATGTTGTGCGACCGGATCGACCACTGCCACCATCAGTGGAATTCAAGCGCAGGGCTATTACTGCACAAAGAGACCCATTCGAGGCATTGAACCCTATGATTACCTGAACAGGTATTCAACATTTGCAACAGATTTCTCGCCACAGAGTGACGGAGCCTCTCATCAGAACACTGATAGTTGAGTCCTCCGATAAGTTTGGAACTCAAATATTTTTCAAATTGAAAAAGTTGTTCATTTGAATCATTTTTTATGAGTGAAATATTCAAAGAACTTTTTGATAAGTTTTATTAGAATTTGATCTGAATTTGGGAGCTATAAGTTTACGCCACTGTAGAGCACAGGTAAAAAGAAATAATGATTTGAAGGGCAAGTCTGTCAATAACAACATATTGCATACAATCAGGTATAGAGAGGTATAGAAGAGGGACTCTGAGGAGCGATCAAATAGCCTCAAGTCTGTCGCCTAATGCAGTTG
>JAQFZI010000701.1:0-13484 GCA_034695605.1 Eupelops occultus
TTGACTAAGATTAGTTAAAGTGATGACATTTTTAAACTATTGAAGGTAGACTAATTCCAACTAAAGTAATTTGATGACTAATAAACGCACTTTAAAATGAGTAAACAAAATTTTCAAAAATGTGCTTGATATATACATGAATTACGTCCGAAATTAGTTCCATTTTATCTGGGCAAACGTTAATATAACCAAAACTTTATGCAATCATTTTTTTAAACACAAAATAGTTTTCATTTACGACATTGAATTCAAATAATCCATTCTTCAATTGAATCAATTATTTCTAATACAAAATTTATTTAAGTTTATTCACATATATTCTGTGCAAACAAATGCGCCAAAAACTATTTGAATAGTTGACCCACTTTTCACTTTTTGAATTAAAAAGGTTTTTAACGCACTTTGAAAGCGATTTTTAATTAAATTATTTTTCTTTTAATATCAAAAGAATAAAAATTAAATATTAATTAAATTTTAAAAATCAATTTCTGACAAAGATTAAATAACTTCTGAATTGAGGCTTTGATCGGCACTGACCTGAACTTAATGTTTGAAACTCTACGGAAAGAGTTATTGACATATAATTTATTTTTGAGTCTATTTTTGTCGGTCACTGAATTCCTTTAGACTTTTCATAACTAATTGAAATGAATTTTTCAATAATAAGAAAAAAAGAGGAAACCACTAATCATATGCCGAAATAGAATCTTGTAATAAGTTTTGATTCGACTAAAAGGGAGCATAAAATTCAAATTAAATGTCAATGAGCTTTGGCTTATGATTAAAATGTTGATAAATGAATGGCTCATTCAATATAAGGATTAGTCGAATATTTTTACTAAAAATAGGTTATACTCTCAATAACTTATTCGCAATCTTTCGCTAAAAAGTTATTTAATCATTTAATCAATTATATCAACATTTTTTATGTTTTCTTTAAAAACAAATTCTTTTTGCAATTCTCTCAACTTTTTAGTTTAAAATAAAACTTGATCATATCAGAGATTACTAAGATTATATAGATTAAATTGCCAAGATTAAATTAAGAAAAAAATGTGCATTTTTTGCAGCCATTTTAAGCTAAGACATGATTATCTATTATCCGATTAATTAACTGATAAAATCTGTAACATAAGTGTTTAATTTAGTGTAAAAATAACGAATGAGTCATTACTGACAGATCTTGGTCAATTTTAACTCATTTAAAATGTAATTAAAAACAAGTTAAGTAATAATTAGCGTTTAATCAAAATGTTTTGTTAAATATTTATTACATTTTAGGAGTAATTTAATTACTTTTAGAAAAAAGGAGTATAAAATCTAAATTGCCTTGTTCAGTTGACAATCGTTTGTCGTCACATCTCAACAACATTTCTTTCATATCTATACATATAATAAAGAAGGGCTGACCATTAAATGTCATTTACAAAATAAATCTTTTCCAAAATCTCTTCCGAATAAAATAGTGTTCATCCCTGACCTCAAAGACATTAAGTGATATCCGCCCATTGAAATATTGGGCGAAACAATACTATTCCTTCAATGATTTATATTCTGTTCATTAATACAACAAAACCAGTGATGGCCAAAGTATATAAGCCAAGGGAGTACTACTAAGGGGGAGTAAAATCACTAATTTTTCCTTATCTATAAAAAGGATTTTAATAAGAGGTTAAAATTTTATACCTGAAGCCATATCTCGCAAATCAAAGGCTTTTAGAGACTTATTTAGCCTTCAGTTGATATAATTCTTCTTTTCCTCACATTATTGAAAGATCTGAGAATATTTTGGGTGAAACCCAATGGCCATCACTGGCCATAACTATTAGCTTCTGAAAAGACAAAAACAATACCAAACAGTATCCTAATTTTAGAAGTACCATACAAAATCTTGTAATTATTTGCTTCAAAACAAAACGAGACATCAAAAGTTAAATTTCTTTTTGATTTTCTTTACATTTCACTCAAAAAATGAAAACTCGGAGAAGATTTTGGTTTTGATTGCATTCCTCGCAATTAATTATCAACAAAATCATAGCTCAATATACATATAATGTTGAAAATAAACTTAAGTTTTGTGTCTTAAAGTTGTTTACAAACAGTTTAAGAAATGAGGAAATAATTGAAAAAATTTAGAATTGAATTTAGAATTTGAAAACTGAATAACATTTTTTTAAATTAATGATTACATTTTAACCAATTGTGAAAATTAATTAAAATTTATGAAAAATAATAATAAATGAATGATCAAAACGCAATGAAAAAATATAATAAAATAAGAATCAAGAATTTGGACATTTCTTACATTTTTTTTCGACCAATTAATCAGATTATTTGAGCCATAATTTCAGAGAATAAACTCATTAAATAAAATGAAAGAGAACTCCATTTTTACATTTAATGAAAAATTCATTGAAGATATTTTCCCAAGAAATTTGATATCATCATACAAGTTTTTCTTTTAATTAGGTGAAACCAAAGTATATTCTCTTTCTATTAATGGCTTTGAGAAATCGTTAAAATGTATTCATTAGGAACTAAATCCTTGAATTTTTTCAACAGACTTTCCTCGAAGTTTTTAACAATAAAATTATGGGAATTCATAAAATTCTTTCCTTTATTTGTGCCAAAGAACTCAACACTTAATGAATTTAAATTTAAACTTTTAATGAGATCTTCAGATTAAATGCAATTTTAATAACAAAATTGAAATTTTATTCAAAAACAATGAATTTTATTCGATTAAAAAATGAAATAAAATTTTAGTTAATTTTAAATATATTTTATCGCAATTCTATTTAAATATAGATTTTATAGATATTATTGAAATAATAAACAAAAATTATTTTATATAACTTTTAAAATTAAATAAATGTCATGTAATTATGTTCTTATAAAATTAATTTGAAGTAAATATACCACAAAATAAATAAAATTCAAAATAATTCTCTCTCTCTCTCTCTCTCTCTCTCTCTCTCTCTCTCTCTCTCTCTCTCTCTCTCTCCCTCCCTCTCTTTCCATATATAAAAATACATAAAATTTTGGTAAAAATCTTTTTGAATTCCATTGAAATGGAATTCACTTCGAAGGACATACATCTCATCAATTCCTTAACTATTTGTTGAATTGTTTGTCACTGAAATCTAATTCGGTTTTTTGCGTAAAATTTTCTGAAGAATAATAAATTTTGATTTTATGCGGGATTCTTGACGTCCACGTATTGGATATTTTTATTTTTCTTTTTAGTCTTTTCATCCAGGAGCAAATTTCTTCTGATAGCATGAGCTTCAAGAAAAGCAAAAACCATGATCAAAACTTTTATAATGGATGACATTATGGAAGTGGCGATATTGGCGTCAAGGATGAATGTCTCTCCTTTGTGCCAATAGGAAGTTATTAACCAAAAAACTCTCAGAAGGAAAGACACTAATATGAAGAGTCCATAAATCATCAAAAGATAGAAGTGTTCGCGAAGAGCGCCCACTAAACCGATGAATGCGATGAAAAGCAAGAAAACTGAACAAACAGCCAATTGTGCGCCACTCACTTCATTGGCCATAAGAATGTCTGGTTTGGCCAGTCCTGTGATGAAACCCGCAATGCCCACTGCCATTCCCATAAAGTTCACTGATAACAGAGTATATTTCAAACAACCGAAAGAATTACTTCTATCCATACTGTGATCGATACTTATTTTCAAATAACACTCTTTTAAAACATTAATTCAATCGACAGAAGAATAGACACGAAATTGCAATCAAATCACTTCTGAACTTCAAACACAATGTTATGATTCATTGCAAAAATATTCCACTGTTTCAATACCTGTGCTATTCTTTACGACAGGAAAGACAACAAAACTAATCACAAACTTTTTATTTGAAATTTTTCACAATTTATTTATACTTTTATTACAAAATCAAACTTTTTTTGTGTGAAAAGTCATTAAAAATTTTGATAAAAACTTTTATATTTGATATTTACTCAAAAATATAAAATTATATAAACTAAACGGGAATGTATAGAAACTTAAAGTTTGAATGTATTGTATCTAGCACATTGTATTACTGCTTATGAAACTTTTTAAAGTGAGTGCACACCTGTGCATAACTATGGTATAACTCCGCGCTATTCGTATGGCAAACACACAACTAATTGGCGATCATTTGTGGCAATGATATAGAAGTGCGTCGTTTGGTTCGCTTAACCAGTTTGACGGGTGCTCTGCCGCTCAGGTAGTATTGCAATAATTGTGGTAAACATCTTTTGGCATTGAAATTCAATTTTGAATGAATGAACATTTTATTCGGAAACACAGGTCTGACACATCAGTTCGCAAAAACAGTGTTATTAGAATTATGAATTACGCCCTTCAGTATGCCTGTGCTGTCAATGACTTTTTCATACATGTTTTGGCCTACTTTTGTAAAAAAACGCCAAATTTATAAATAAGTTTTGCTTAACACAAATACTATCGTTTAGTACCGAAAGCAATGATTCAATCAATTCGGTCACCTCTTGAACTTATTTTGCCCTCAGATTACTCATAGATGTGAGGGCAGAGATGTGCACCTATTTTCACTTAACACAAATTAATAGCATGGCAAATTCTCAGAAAATCTCACAGAGAATAACCAGAGACACGAAATCGAGTTTTTTCGACATAACATAAAACTCTGAGATTTAACTCAGATTTGAGATAAACATCGCGTGAGTTCTAATCCATGTAATTATCCGCTACTAATTGGGGCCTAAAAATCGAACAGTCATGCCATCAGTGCTATGGTTTGTCTCATTGCACATTATTTTCAAGTCTTGGTTAATTATATGCCTAATTTGGAAATCAATGAGTTGTCTCTGGTTTGAACTAGATTCTATTCAAGCCATAGGATCTCAACAATTATTCAGCTATTATTGGATGCATATTATGAGAAACCCAAATTAATCCTGCTCATTCATAGCATTATTTGAGAAAATATTGAAAAAACTAATGATCCTTATTTTTAATGAGTTTATTAATTACCTAGTTTTCAAATTAACTTTCTTTAGACCCAGAATTTTATATAAATATTATATATTTTTAAAAAAAAATCTTTATTTTTCATTTATTTTCAAATCATATCAAAAATAATAAGTTATCGAAAAATATGTGAATTAATAAATAATAATAATAATAATGAGCCCAAAGTCATGACTAAAATGCATCAAAAAGTATTATGACTATAAAAACATGTTTTCAATTTTATTTTTATCAAATTTTGTCCTTGGCAACAAGCGTTTTATTGATTTTATGAGGTTTTCATCAAGAAAAAAACCCTATGTAACTTATTTCAATTTAAATGAAAACTTCCTAGTAGTATAACAACTAGGTTAGAAGAAAACATAATTTAGCTTGCAGAAAAAAGTAAACAACATTGAATGATTAATGTGAAAGCAGACTAGACTCCAGCTCATTATGAAATACAATAATGTAGAAGAGAAACATTAGTGAGCAAAAGGAGAGGGCATTAAATTTAATGAAAATTAATGTTTGACGTAATTTTCAGGCGATTTAAAAGAAACATCTGATTTGAGTGTCTGTTGCCATACAATTGGCATTCAATGCATAGATCTCTTTGCCATACATTCAACACAACTGTAAGTGTATATCAATTACATTAATAATATATTTGCATTAAATGTTATAATTATGAGACAATCAATCAATTAGTTTATTATTTTTGTTGTTTATCTGACCGCCAAAGACATAGACAGACCAATGAGAAAATGTCTTCAGGAGTCGGTGAAAGGATTATTAAGTTTTTAGGCTTTAAGTCAAGTCCGAGTCAATCACAGACTTGTATCGGCGCTGGTTGTCAACAAAGCCATGACCATCAAAACGGCTCTCAAACAAATTCTTCGGCCAAACCCGACCCACAGATTGAATACGAGTTGACTAACGAACAAAAAAATGATTTGTGCCGCAGATCACAGTTAAATACAAGACTTAAGACCATCAAAGAGTTGGAGGAACTCATTGAATGTCAGCGTTTAGTTGATTATTCAGTTAAGTATATTCTCACCGAAACATCGGATCTGTTGGACGAGAATCAGCCAAAAGACGTCCGCCATATTGTTTGGAATTTTTACAAGTGTTTGATCAGTGGTCGCAGCGAAAGACTCACTGATTTGAAGCCTGTCTTCTGGAATATGATATCCAGTAAAGACACCATCGATGAAGATATAACTTTGAAACTGAAACTTCTGATAGCGCTGACAGATAATGGAAAACATACGGAAAGTCTTGAGATAAAAGTGAGTCCATTGTTGTTAGAATGGTTCGACAAAATTTCTAATCACTTCCAGAAGAATATCGGCGAATATTTAATACTTTTAGTTAATGTTATAAAATCTAACTCTTCATATATGGAACAGAAAGCAATGGCTGACATAATAGACAAAGTCTATTATCTTTCAAAAAGATTAACCAATAATAATGAAGAGCTGTTATATTGTTATTTGATATTTGATGCCATTGTCTGCTATTCAACGATTCCGTCGATATCTTTGACTCATTTCATTATAGTTTTGTGCAAAGGAGTCACCATTTCTTCATATAATGAGATTTGTGTTAAAATTATGCGAAATGTTTTGGTCACATATTTGGGACATTCATGTGTTGAGACTCTGCGATATCTACTCAATGATCAGACAAACCTCGAAGACACCTCTCTTTTGATCGGAGCCATACATTTTCTCAGCCATTCTCTGTGGGGTCAGACAAAAATACAGTCGCTAAAGCACAGCCCCAACGCAATACTTCCCGCCTTGAAGAGTGCCCTTCAATGCAGACATCCAAAAGTGGCACAGGAAGTCTCATTGTCTTTGATCTGTTTGATTGAGAACCAAAGGAATACAATGTTAGACCACACCTGGGATCTTATGTTTGACATCTGTGAAGATATTATCACTAATTATGAGATCTGTGTTGAGAACTCTGGTCACGAATATAATCAGAATTTACATAAATTTTTAGATATTGTCGAACAGCTTAACGAAAAGAAAGAGTTCTTCGGCGACACTAACAGACTGTTCGATATTCTGGAGAAGTGTTCGGTCTATCGATCTGTACGGAAGTTATTTCAGTTTAAATAATTAGATATTCATTAGTATTAATCGAGTAATTAATTTATTTAATTATTGCTAATTATTATTTCAGGAACAGTCGGGCAGACGTCTGATCCAATATAGAGCACAGTCTATAAATCCAAATAAAGAGCAATGGATTGAATCGTTGAAACATTTGGTCGAAACTTATTTTAAAAAAGAAAACAGAACTTTTGTTCGGATCCAAGCTTTGGATATTCTGAGTGATTTCGTGCGGCACTACCGGTATATCCATGAGGTTAGCACTCATTCAATACTTCTCTCTTTTTTCGATTTATTTTATAATCAGATGTGATGTTAATTGAAATGTTTGGGAAAAACACTTTTGTCTTTCAATCAATTTTTTTTGGCACAGAATTGAATACCTTTTGAATAGTAAATGAAAAAAAGTGAAATCAATTTTACAGTAAATAACTTTTGACTCTTCTCTTCCCAACCCTTACTTCTCATTGAGTTATAAAAAAACAATTTAAACAAAAGTTGTTTTGTAATTAAAGTTAAAAATAGAATTTTAATCATATTTTCGATTAAAAGATAAAATATCTTTAATTTTGTAAAATTATAGGAAAGTATATTCGAGTCAATAGTAATTCCATATTTAAATAATATCGAACACGACTCGGATGTCGAGTGTCGTCAAAGAGCTGTTCAACTGGTCGTAGATTTCGCTAAAGAAAGCGGAAGTGCCAAAAGATGTCTGGAGTTACTCGATATTCTCGATAGAGTGAGACAATTATTGTTTGTATTCTATTTATTTATTGCCTGTCCTTTATTATACATATAGATTTGCAAACGACCCTTTGATCCAAATTATGTTAGTGCCGGTAAAGGCAATATTCCCAGTGATAACGACGCCATTGATGTTAAGATAGCGATTAAAGGATTGATTTCTATTTTTAAAAGTAAATTATTTACGATTCCCGGTTTGATAGCCATTCAGGCCTTCAAAATAATCGTTAGTCATCTGTCAGCCCATTATAATTGTGTTGACTATAATACAAGTATCGGACAAATTGGTTCTGCTATCAAACAAGAGATATTTGAACTTCTTCTTAGCATTCGGGCCAACTCTAGCGGACAAATCGGAGTTTATACCCGAACTCAAAAGTCGGAAAATACTCCAAAACACAGTCTATTCATAGTCTGCGAACGGAACCAAATGAGTCCGAACTCCAGTACCTCTGCCTCTCCAGTCGTAAGCGCCACAACAACCCCACAAACGGCTAATCCGTTGTCTCCACCTTCGAGTCCAATATTACATTCAGTCAATACAAATACTAACAATTTATGGACCCTTTCCTTTCAAGACCTTTTCAGAGTTCTGATAATCTGCTTAAGAAATGAAAGGGATTGGACTGTCCTTAGGCTAGTATTGAATGCTTTGCCAAAATT
Source organism: Eupelops occultus (assembly GCA_034695605.1). NCBI lineage: Eukaryota > Metazoa > Arthropoda > Arachnida > Sarcoptiformes > Phenopelopidae > Eupelops > Eupelops occultus. Next base: position 8,539 of record JAQFZI010000701.1, read on the forward strand.
CTTCAAAAACAAAGCCATTCTATTGTCGGGAAGTTCTAACGTTGCCATTGATTTGTGTAACGCCCTGTGCTCTCTCGTGAGTACTAATCTCTTTAATTAATGGTTTTGATCTTATTTTAGTAATTTATTCATAATTTCATAAAAGATCAATTTAGGTGAAAATCTAACCAAGCTTATTCTCCAAAATGATCAAAAACTGTCAAAAGCCGACTTCCAGTCATTAGTCTACCCTTCACTCTCAGCAATGGTTGGCTATCAAAGTGAACTCGAATTCCGACAACAAGTATTCAAATTATTATTTAAATTATTATTTAAGTTATTAATTATTTTTGTTTCAAAATAGTGTTTAATAATAAAGTGTTTACAAAACGGTTTGGTTTCCGTCTCCGGAAAGACAAGTGTTTTGCGTCAATGCATTCTTTCGCTGACCATTTGTGCCGTAGAAATGCAAGAGGCAATGACCAAATGTTTGCCCGAAACGCTGCTTAGTCTTTCAAAAATATCTGCTACCGTTCCCCTATCGATCCCGAAATTGGAATTTCTTTCCTGTAATAAGATTTGAATTAAAAAAAATTTAAAATTCTAAACAATTGTTCTTTTGTTAGATGTTATCCTTTTCCAGCGTCTGTACCAGAGCTTTACTATGGATCAGTATATGAGTGTATTTGCCATAGCTCTGCCCTACACCAATCCTTTCAAGTCTGTTCCACATTTAAATCATGTTATAATTTCTTTTTTTTAAATTTTGTTTTACTGTCGACAGATTCAACGAATATACGGTTGCGTTGGCCCACAGAGTCATTGCCATTTGGTTCTTAAAATGTCGACTCCAGTGCCGTAAATCTATTGTTCCCTATATTATTAAAGTACAGCACATATTCTGAGTTAAGATATTTACATTAAAATTGAATTTTTTTTCAAAAGGGTTTACAAACGAATGTAATCCAAGAAGAACTGAATCACTCGAATCCCTACTCCGATGCACAGCGACTTCGGAGCAGTAGTTTAAACACCGATCAGTCACTTAACCACAAAAAGTTAGACTTTTTTCTTAAAATTTTCGCTTTATTTTAGATTAGATTTAGTTTTAATTTTTTGTTTTTCTTTCTATTTTTTTGTTGTCCTGTTTTTCGTTTTCAATTCCAACCCAAGACTGGAGGCGCGCCTGTCGTTGCAGTCATCCCCTCCACCTCTGACGCCCCACTCATCGCACTCACACTTTTCGTTTTCCTTTAGCAGTGACTCGATATCCCATTCGATGACAAATATAAATGAAAATGAGTTCCAAGAATTCCGCCACGAGTTGGTCGAGACCTGTATGGATATGTTGGCCTCTTATACATTCGGTATGTGCTCTACTGTTCCTCTAAAGTCACCAATGGTTGAGCCACTACTCGATCGATCGAAAAGTGAGACCTGGATTGTTGGCCATAAACTGATAACAATAACGACCAGCGGTTGTGGTTCGCGGGCCGTCTCTAATGGATTGTGTGAAAAATGTCTTAATATGTGCCGAAATGATGAAAATAATGACGCATTCGTTGAAGACATTCAAACCAATAACGATGTATTCCAGTCATCGTTTGAAACAAAGAGTAGAACCGCTTCCAATGAATCTTCAGATAGCGATAAGAATTTTTCGCGACGACGACATCAGTCAGAAATCGGACACATTCTTCGCCCGCAATCCAATCGTTTCCAGTCCAGCGCTTTCGATGACTCTTATATAAAGCCGTTTCCACAAAAAATAAGTCCGTTTTCGAACACAACTGCACTCTGTAGCTGTTGGTGTCAGGGATGGGCTGAAGTTCTGATTCGACGACCCACCGGTGTCAGCTCATGGATAGTTCGTCTTTCGAACTCTTTAGGAAACTTTCCATATTCTTCTTCACCACCGGACGAATTGCCAGATTTAACCTCTCTTTTAAGGCCCAATAAAACACGAGAGCCTTCCATTGAGCCATTGGGGGACAGCCAGACCGACAACGATAGCAAACAAAGTAGTTTGGAATTCACTGAAACAGAAAATGATGTTTTCAATAAGGGAACTCCCAGTCCACAAATAGAAGACTCTCCCAATAATTCAATTCATCCGTTGGTTAATCAAAACGGAGCTGAAAGTCAGTACACTTTCAAACCCGTTGAATTGCCAATTGCTCCTCATTCAATCAGAACCAGTCCTTTCCAACCCGTGACACACCTTTCAAGAGCCCAATCTTTTGGCAGTCGAATCAGATCTGACTTCAGAACAAAGCTTTTGGATAGAAAAGAGTTCCGAAGCAATGATTTGGAATCGAATTTGGATTTATCTCAAAGACCACTACAAAGAGAAGACAATTCCCCGAATTCAAAGCAACCCCTCAAAAATAGAAATGAAGCCGAATCTATGACTGGTCCCAGAGATCGAGTGCATACTATATCTGTGATGAGTCCGGCCAATCTTAATAGACGTCTCAGTAGAGAAGTGGAGTCTTCGTATTCGTTCACTAAATCGAGTGGTTTGTGTCCAAAATTCGTATTTCTTCAGTTATACTATAACTCAACGATTGAAGACAAATGTCCTGAAATTCGAAGCAATAAAGACTTCGAAACTCATCAGAAAACAAAACCAATACATTTGCCTAAAAATGAAGCAATTGATCGCTCGCTTAAGAATTTGGATCGAATTACTCCTTATGAGACGCATAAGATAGGAGTCTTATATGTGGGACCAGACCAGGCAAAAGACAAGTCTGCCATTTGGTCGAACCCTTTCGGTTCTTTGCGTTACATTCAGTTCTTAAAAGGATTGGGAAAAGTGATTCGTTTAGAGGACGCTGACTCTCAGGTATCATATGTCGGTGGTCTTGATGTGAAGGGACAGGATGGCAAATATGCTATCGCTTGGGAGGACAACCTCATACAAGTGATCTTTCATGTGGCAACCCTTATGCCAACTAAAGCCGAAACCGATCCCAACTGTAATAACAAGAAGAGACACATTGGAAATGATTTCGTTTGCATTGTTTATAATGAGAGCGGATCGACAGTCAATTTGCAGACAATTAAGGTATGGATTTATCTTTTCTTATCTTTTCTTAAATGTTTTTTATTTATTTTTTACAATTAGGGCGACGGACAGTTCATTCAGGCTATTGTTGTCATAACTCCGTACGAATACAACAGTAATTTAGTTATGATTCAGGCGAAAGACGGTAACTATTATTACATTTTTAGTTAATATAAATTATGTCTAATAATTATCTTAAGATTTCTTGGATCTGATCGGACACTATGACTCTCAAATGCTTTCGGACAGCGCTCTACCGGTTTTTGTCAGACAACTGGCACTTCATGCAAACGTGAGTCATATTTTGAATATTAACTGTAATTTAAACAATTGATTCAATATCTAAGTTGGGATCAATGGTATACAACGGCGCCCAATCGGCCACAACTACTCAGACACAGCACGTGTCGAATTGGGTTCAACGTCTAAAACAGATAAAACGCATTAGAAAGCGAATGACTAATAATTCGGGTACCGATTCGTTCCCATCCACTGAACCGAATGACGACAACTCTGGAGTGAATCCACAAACGGGTGATATTAAATCGCAATACATATTTCCTGATTTTAATGATTATTCTTAAGTTTACGAAACAAAAAGAATTCAATATTTGTTATAAAAAATGAGAGAAAAATATAATAATTTTATTGTCTTATTATTAAAGCCATAAATATTTTTGACTTTTTTGAACCATTCGTTTAATTCTTTGATATATTGACTGAAGTTGTTTGCGATCTACGGTTGAAGCCTCTGATAAGCCCATCCCTGTTCTCCCGTTTTAATCAATTTTCCGTCAGCCCTTTGGTTATAATCCAGTTTAAAGAATCTGATTCTGTCGTGAAGTCTGTCAGTCTGTCCGACCCAGAATTCAAACTCTTTGGGTATTATTCGAAAACCGCCCCAAAAGTCTGGTTTTGGCACTTCATCTGGAAATTTGAGGTCTTCCTCTTTGTATCGCTCCACTAATTTGTCGCGACTTTCGACTGCCTCACTCTGTTCACTTATTCTGGCCGACAATTGACTCGCACGGGGTCTTCGCCCAAAATATTGGATTGATTCTTCTTCTGGTACTTTTTCTACCGTTCCTTCAATGCGGACCTGTCTATTGAAGACATCCCAATAGAAAAGAAGTGTTGCGTTTGGGTTTTCAGTCTTAATGAGTGATTAAATGTTATTTTGAATAATTTTATGAGTAATAGTCTTAATCACCATTTCCTGTCCCTTACGGCTCTCATAATTAGTAAATATCTTAAATCCCTCTTCGATACCATATCCTTTCAAGAGAACCATTCGCGCTGAGGGCCGACCGTTTCTAAGCAATTAATATTTATTTAATGTCATAAACACTTCAGATAAGATTTTATTATTACTTATCACTTGTGGCCAAACAGACGGCATTCGGTTCATATACTTTACCACAACTTTTGATTTCTTCGAACCAAATGTGAAACAATTTGAAGGGATTATACGTCGGAAGTGTTTCCTCCAGAAGACGAGTGTCTTCAGAACCGTATGGTTTGCGTAAATCTTTTATGAAAAATAAGTGATTTTTAATAAAATTGATTGAATTCAATGGTTTTAATGACAAACCGCCCAAATCTGCAGAAAGGGCTGACATTCTCAAAGTCACGGAATACAATAATTTGTTCCTGAGTTTAGCCGAAAGAGATAGGGATTGCATTAATAAGTCTTCTCATATCATAATTATAGATATGAGATATGTTTATCAAAGAAGTGATTATCCTTTTGTGAAATAATAAACAACTGATAAGCAATTGATTTGTACTTAAATTTCGATGAGAAAAGTCTTGCATCGCAGACTATAGTCCAGAAAGAGCCCGAAAGTGAAACCAGTCTGTGCTGCGATCGATTTTGAAATTGGCGTAGTTTATGTAC
>JAQFZI010000702.1:0-13482 GCA_034695605.1 Eupelops occultus
AGCCTTCCCCGTAATAAACAGTGGTCATTCTATACCACCCTGTCCCCCATTGTTGTGAAAATTTCAAATAATCTTGAAAATTTGAATATTTAAAAATATGTCAAATATTACCAATAATTCACTTAATGAGCCGTAGGCTGTCCTCATATCAGACCATCAGCCTTCCCCGTAATAAACAGTGGTCATTCTATACCACCCTGTCCCCCATTGTTGTGAAAATTTCAAATAATCTTGAAAATTTGAAAATTTAAAAATATGTCAAATATTACCAATAATTCCTTTAATGAGCCGTAGACTGTCTCCATATTAGGCTATATGCCCTCCTGTAATAAAAGAGTGGCCGTTGTCTACCACCCTGTCCCCCCATTGTTAAAAAAATTTCAAAAATATGTGAAAATTTGAAAATACAAAAATAAATTTAAAACAAATTTACTTAATATACGTGGGTATTCTTAAAAATTTTCCATGTCATTTTATTTAGTATTTGAAAACAAATTTAATTAAAGTCATTTAAAATATTCATTAATAATAATTTCAGCATAAAATAAAATAAAGGAAAAAATATAACCAAAAACCAAGATGTAAAACTGATCAAACACATTTTTAAACTTTAAAACTTTATATGCGAATTGAATTTTATCTTTTTCTTCAAGTAATTTACCGAAACCTTTTCGGTGATAATTAATGACATTATTAGTCCATTTGGAATATAGACCCGACTCTCGAACTATGTAATTCCTAAAATTAAATAATTACAATAGGATCTTGCTAAAAAACCTAAAACTCACATTTGATTGAATGCTTTCCAAATCCAGTCTTCTGTTAATTCATTAATATATATGAAATACGGTTCTAAACCTCCGCTGTCTTCAGAGATGTGCATCAAATCAAATAACTTCTCTTCACTTTTACTGATTTTCTCCAAATCGGAAATATCTTTTAATATAAAAGGAATAACTAATCGACCCTCGACATGAGCTATTGACCCATTCCTTAAACCGATTCTATAATTTTGCTGGGTCTTATTTTCATAAAAATCATAATGGATTTCAAGTTTTGATTGAATACGTTTTGCCAAATCAGAGTTAGAATGCTTTGTGAACGCCTCCAGAGAACTGCCCTGTCTTACAAATATCTTGATATTTGCCGTTTGAGATAATTCAACTAGATTATTCAGTTTCAGATCAGGCAGGGCAGTGATCAAATAATCTAGTAAATATGATGTGAAACAAATTGATAAATAATAAGCTGATAATAACCAAACCATAAGAACTAGCTTTGAATTTGATTTGATTGTTGAGTTTTGTATTGATTTTGAGAACAAGAGCTCAAAATAATTCAAGAAATTAATAAATAACTTGGTGAAACTTTGTCTTTTCAAAGCTGAAACAATAGTGATTGCAATAATCGAGACAAATATTATAAACCAAACTTGCAATTGAAAACACCTAAAAAATTGAAATATTGGATAGCCATGAGCAGGGTTAATCTTTGACACAAAGCATCCCATTTCGAAGAAGTCTATTGCATCAGTTAGCTTGTATCTGACACCTAGGAACTTAAGTTGTTTAGCATAATGCAAGTATTCACTAGCTTTCGCTGGCAGAACCAACAAGTTAATTTTTTCACTCAAAAGTGTATTAATAAAGGCGTCAAAAGAGGCTGCTTTTCCTTTTAATTGTAATCTTGATCAATTTGAAATAAAATTTTGATTGAAAATTAAACAAGATTAAAATTGTTAAAAATGACTCACCCAAATTTATGTTTTTGAGCAAGTTGAATTACAAGCATTAAAAGTGGTCCACAAATTTCAAAAACGCTTGTGCTTTTTATTGACCTGGTTAATTTTTAAAAAACATCATTAAAACTTAAAATTTGTTCTAGTATATTACTTGATAAATATATATGGCCTATAAGAAAGTGATTGCATTTTCAATATGGTGTTTATTTCACTTCCATTATCACCAAATTTTATAACTTGATCATTTTCATATACAATACAATGGTTTGAGAACATCTTGTTAAGCGAAGTAGTAAATTCGACTATGAAATCTAATCAAGGTAAAATGTGTGGCTGAGATATGTGGGAAATTCTTATATTTTGCTTAATATTTCAAATAACATTTTAACTTGCTAGGCTAATTCACATTGCTGTGTTTTTAACTGGCTAAATAATAATATTAAATGAAATATTTATTCAATTCTATATGATCTAGTTTATAACATCGTAAATATGATAATTTAAGAAAATAACAAATATACATAATTATACCAGTTTACAATTTACAACCATCTTATATCACGGAAATATTACATAAAATGCTTGATTCTAAATAAAATTCTAATAAAATATCACTTTCATTCATTTTTTGGGAGACTTATCTAGGATAAAAATAATCTATATACTTCTGACCTATTTTTCTTGAATAGATATAATAATTTAAGACATTTCGATATTTAATTTTGTTTATTATTCAGGAATAATGATATTATTTTGATTTTGTTATTGAAATAATATGAATCAATCAGTAATCAGTGGAAAATTACAAGATTACTTTTTAAAACAAAAATTGTTTTCTACTCTTGAAATGTAATCTATTTTTATTTTTGAAAACTTTTTTCTTTGAAGATCTGTTAACCAAATGTTTATAAATAAATTCAGAAATAATGAGCACAACTGATACGCTATAGCCAGCAATCAAGATATAAAACTGATCAAACACATTTTGAATGGCCAAATCATTATAAGCGATAAGTGTTTTCTCCTGTTTCTCAAGAATTTTTCCAAAATCTTTTCGGTAATAATTAATGACATCATTAGTCCATTTTGAGTATAGGCCAGAATCTCGAACGCTTAAAATCCTAGATAAATTTGAATCAGAATTTGATCTTGTTCACAAGAAAAAAATTAATTCAATATAACTCACATTTGATTCATTGCTTTTGAAACCCATTTTTCTGTGATATCCGTAATAAATATGAAATACGGTTCTAAACCTCCGCTGTCTTCAGAGATGTGCATCAAATCACTTAACTTTTCTTCGTTTTCACTGATTTTCTCCAATTCTGAAATATCTTTCATTATAAAAGGAAAAGCGAGTCGAGCGTCCACGTGAGCCAATGTTCCTTTTCTTAAGCCAGCCCTATATTTTTCCTGTGTTTTATTTTCCCAAAAGTCAGTATAGATTTCAAGTTTTGATTGAATACGTTTTGCCAAATCAGAGTCAGAATGTTTTGCGAACGCCTCCAGAGAACTGCCCTGTCTTACAAATATCTTGATATTTGCCTTTTGTGATAATTCATCTAGGTTATTCAGTGTTTGTAAAGGTGGTGCAGTTATTAAATAATCTAATAAACATGATGTGAAACAATTTGATAGATAATAAGCTGATAATAACCAAACCGTAAGAACTAGTCTTGAATTTGATTTGATTGTTGAGTTTTGTATTGATTTTGAGAACAAGAGTTCATAATAATCCCAGAAATAAACAAATAATCTGGGTAAACTTCCACTTCTCAAAGATGAAATAATAGAGAGTGCAACAATCGAGGCAAATATGATTAACCAAACTGGCCTTTGAAATAACCTAAAAAATTGAAATATTGGATAACCAAGAGCAGGGTTGATTTTTGATACAAAACAGCCCATTTCAAAAAAATCAATTGCATCAGTCGGCTTGAATGTTACACCTAGATGCTTTAGTTGACTTGAATAGTGCAAATATTCATTAGCTTTAAGCGGTAAAACTATCAGGTTGATTTTATCAATTATGAGGGTCTTAATGAAAGCGTCAAAATCTGGAGCTGCTCCTTTTAATTGTAAACTGGTGAAATTCTTAATGAGTGATATATTTTTGTAAATTAATCAAGGTAAAAATGTACATAAGCAATTTTATATTTGTGAGCTAGTTGTATCACAAGCATTAAAAGTGGTCCACATATTTCAAAATAGTCTGTCCCTTTTATTGCTCTGGATAATTTTAATAATTAGAAAATATTAATTAAACTTAAAGAATTGTCCTGGAACATTACTTGATTAAAATATATGGCCTATAAAGCCATGAATGTACTTTTAAAATGGTGTTAATCTCACTACCATTGTCGCCATAATTAATGACTTGATCATTCTCATATATAATACAATTATTTGAATACACCATGTTTACCAAGTGGTAATAACGAAAAGAAAATGGTAAAAATTAAAATGAACTTTATTCTAGTGAATTTTGGAATAAGTTGTTATTACAATAATAAACTTTAAATAAATTGTTTTCCAATAAAAAGTTTATATAAATCAATATATTCTGGTTTATAGAAAAACAAACACCTGGACAGTTTTATAGGAATTTCCTATAAGGAAAACAATTAAATGCAAATGAATTTATTTGAATACAAATTCTTAACTAATTTAGCACAACCTTTTTAGTCATTATAAGTCATTAGATTGAATTTTTTTTTATTAATTATCAAGTTAATTTAAGAGGAAAATACAATTAATTATACTTGATCGTTTATTTTCTGCTTGTTCAGCAAAATGGCATTTATTCGAATAAATATAATTTTATACAATAAAAACAAGATTAAAAAAAGTAGAGTCATTTCTAGCTTTTCAAAGATCAAACTCGACTCAAATTTTTCCAAATGAATTCATTAAAAATGAGCAAAACTGATACGCTATAGCCAGCAATCAAGATATAAAACTGATCAAACACATTTTGAATGGCCAAATCATTATAAGCGAAAAGTGTTTTCTCCTTTTTCTCAAGAATTTTCCCAAAATCATTTCGGTGATAATTAATGACATCATTAATCCATTTGGAGTATAGACCAGATTCACGAACGGATAAAATCCTAGATAAAATTTATTAACAATTTTTTTCTCAAGAATATTACTTACATTTGGTTTATGGCTATCGAAACCCAATCCTCTGTCAGATGATTAATAAATATGAAAAACGGTTCTAAACCTCCGCTGTCTTCAGAGATGTGCATCAAATCAATTAATTTTTTTTCACTTCTACTGATGTTCTCTGAATCTGAGATTTCTTTTAACAAAAAGGGAAAAGATAGTCGAGTTTCGACGTGAGCCAGACATCCATTTCTAAGACCAACCCTATAAATATCTTGAACTTCTTTTGACCAAAAATTTTTACATATAATGAGTTTTGATTGAATACGTTTCGCCAAATCAGAGTCAGAATTATTGGCAAACGCTGCCAGAGAACTACCTTGTCTAACAAATATATTGACATTCTCAGCTTGCAATAATTCATCGAGATTATCAAGTACCATCATAGGAGATGCACTGATCATATAATCTAGTAAATAAGTTGTGAAGCCTATTGTTAGGTAAAATGCAGATAAAAGCCAAACACCAAGAATTAGCTTTGAGTTCAGTTTTCGTATTGAGTTTTGTATTGATTTTGAGAACAAGAGCTCAAAATAATTCCAAGAATATTGAAAAAAATTAACAAAACTTTGTCTTTTCAAAGATGAAAAAATAGCAAGAACATAAATTGAGGCAAATATAATTAACCATACTTGTTTGTGAAAAGTTTTTAAAAATTGGAATATTTGATAGCCTTGAGCAGGGTTGATTCTCGATATAAAACTACCAACTTCTAAAAAGTCAATTGCCTCACTGTGTTTTAATTTTAGGCCAAGATTGGCAAGCTTACGTGAAAAATGTAAATATTCACTAGGTTTAATGGGAAAGAGTATCAGGTCTGTTTGATCAATAAGAAGGTTCGATATAAATTGACCAAGTGAAGGTAATTCTCGTTTGAATTGAATGCTTGAACAAGATATAAAATATTTTGAAAATTTGGTCAAACAATTCCAATATTAAATTTTACTAACTTAATTTTAAATCTTTTAGCCAGTTGAATAATAAGCATTAAAATTGGGCCACATATTTCGAATAAACCATCAACTTTAAATGTCCTAGATACAGGCCAGCCTACCGTTCTAGATACAGATTTATCATTTAGTATATATTTAATAGATTTTATCTGGTAAATTACTTGATAGAAACATAAGGCATATTATGAATTGCTTGAACTTTTAGTGTGGTATTAGAAAAACTTGCATTGTCAACAAAATTAAACACTTGATCATTTTCATAAACAATACAATGATTTGAAAACACCATGTTTAGTGAAAATAGTTAAAATTATGGAAAATATTTTGAAAACTAACATGTATTGTATGCTAGATTATTTTGTGATAGACTTGACTAGACTAGTAAAGGTTAGACTGAAGCAAAATTGTTTCCAATAAAACTATTATTTGAATCAATATACAATTACATCAAGAAAGCATAATTTACCTAAATTTCGTTTAGCTAGCGTGTATAATACACGCTAGCTAAACGAAATTAAGCTTAATTATCAGGGTAAAAATGTTGTCTTCAAAATGAAAGGACATTAATTAATAGCATGCAAAATATTGATTATTTTATTGATAATTATTTAGTGAATCTTAATGTTTCTTGTTTATTATTCTAAAAGAAAGAAATAACCAATCAAATATTTTTTTGAATTAAAAAACAATACCAAGATAATACTCAATAAAAATGACAACACTTGAAATTGAAAAACAAAAACATGCAGAATAAAATAAATCGCCAAAATCATTTATAGATAATTGTTCAAATTTGAGAACAGGTTGCTTTATCTTCATATCAATTGGTGGCATTCCCTTCAACTTAAATTGCATTACGTGATTCATCCAAAGGTCATACAAACCAACCTCTCTTATTAAAGTAATCCTGCTCAAAATAAAATGCCATTATATTAAATGTTAAAACATTAATTAATATTATTACAAAAAGTCCAAGCTCGTTTTCATCCATTCAGGACTGGATGGAAAATAGCCGATGAAATAGGGCTCATAATAATCGGTCTTTTCAGAAATGTGCAATAACTCAATTAACCTTGGTCCAATTTGATGATAGTACCGTTCTTCGAGTTTACATAAATCAACTAGGAGATATATGAGGGTAGATCTTTTATTAATTGAAGCAATTGACCCATTTCTTAATCCTCGGGCAAAACCAATTGTGAAGTCTTTAAATTCAAATGGAAACACCATTTTCTTCAAAGCCTTTTTCATTGGTGATACATTTCTATCAAGGTCAGCTATGAAAGAGTCGTGTGGTGGGATATAAATCTTCATTTGATCTTGCTTGGATAATTCTTGCATTGTATTTATTTTGATCTCTGGTATAGCTTTAATCATGAAATCCATAAGAAATGTCGTGAAATGTGTGGACAAAACAAAAGCAGTTAATAACCAAATAATTAGTATTTGTTTAGAAATTGAATAAAACAATGATTTTTCCATTGATTTCATTAAAAGTAGAACCGAATAATTGTAAACACATTTCAATAATTTCTTGAACTTAAACCCAAACTTGTGATCAATGGATGAGACCAGAGATAAGACAATAATTGTAACCATTATTAGAATCCAAACATCACCAGAAAAACAATAAAGGTATGTTAAGAGTGGTGCTTTACCAGGATATTTTCTCGAAGCTATAACATCTGCTTCGTAGTATCCTATTAATTTAGTATTTTTCACCTTGATGCCCTTAGCAAAATACTTAGCAAAATGTGATGGCTCTAATGGTTGCATTATTATGTCCACACTTTCATTGGTTAAAATACCCAGGAGTTCATTCAATGATTTTGCTTTTCTTATGAAATTAGCCCTGATTCAAAAATTTTAAAGGTTTGACATTTTTCAACAAGACAACTTATTATAACTTACCTTGCTTTTTGTAATTTACAAAATTCAATAATCAGCATAAGTATGGGACCGCATAATTCAAATGTGTTTTTATCATTTGTGAACCTGTTCATTTTAATTTAGAAATAGAAATATTCAATTGATATCCTTGAAATGAAACTGAATTTAAATGTACTTACATCAAGGTAATAAATGGCGGTAACATAAATGGCAAGATATTTATAGTTCGATTATCAATGATTTGATCGGAAAAGTTTAAAAATTCATTTTCTCTATAACTTATACAATGATTGCTATTCATTTAAGCTTTGAACTAGGTGTTTTCAATCAAAAATGATTTTAAAACCTAATTTTGAAGGTATCCGATTATTTTTGCTATATTTCACTTAACCTTTCTCCAACTGCTTTTTGGTATTAATAACAAGGTAATACATATAACTGATTTATTATTATTGATCTAGTAAAATAATTTTTCATTTAATATATTTTCACACGCTCAATCAATAAAGTTCCCATAGAACCGTGAATTAAGCATTGGAATAATTTCGAATAAATCATTATTAGCTTGCAATATTTGCATTCATGTGAAATTTATTGACATAAAATGTATTAATTATTAATATTTTCAATTATTCCGGATCTTTCAAAAAACCTCATTAATAAAACCAATTCGTTTTAAAAATATCTATTAATAAAATGTATTTTTAAAAATTTTACAAGTTCATTTGTAAATGCAGTTTTGAAGTTATCATGATTAATTTTAAGATAATATTTAAGGCTATTTATATATATATATTCTAGTTATCAATTGTCCATTTGTAAAAGCCCTAGCCAACATTCATGAAAAATTAAGAAGCTTGATATTGAAAAACCAAGAGCTAAAGTATAAAATAAATCACGAAAGTCATTAATCGATATCTTTTCAAATTTAAGAACAGGCTCTTTTATCTTCATATAAATTGTTCCGATCCTTTTCCTGTTGTATAGCCAAATGTCTTTCATCCAACGATCATATAAACCAAATTCCCTTGTTAAGGTAATCCTGCTCAATTAAAAAAACTAACCAAATTAAAAAAAGGTTTAATGTTTCAATACATTACAATATATCCAAACTCTTGGTCATCCATTCAGGTCTTGGCTGATAATAAGATATGAAATAAGGCTCATTATATTGGGTCTCTTCAGAAAAATGTAAAAGATCAATTAATCGAGGCTCATTTGAAGGTTTGAACTTTTCTTCTATTTCGCTTATAGTGACCATGTTAATAATTAAAGAAGGTCGTTTATTCATACAAGCAAATGATCCATTTCTCATAGCTCTAGCAAAGTCTATATTGTACATTGCATCTTCATATGGAAATAGCATACGCTTTAGAATCATTTTCATAGGTGTTATATTTCTATCAAGGTCATCAATGAAAGAATCGTGAGGCGGGATATAAATTCTCAAGTTATCTCGTTCAGATAGTTCTTGTACTGTATTTATTTTAAGCTCTGGAATAGCTTTTATCATAAAATCCATGAGAAATGTCGTGAAATGTGTGGACAAAACAAAAGCAGTTAATAACCAAATAATTAGTATTTGTTTAGAAATTGAATAAAACAATGATTTTTCCATTGATTTCATTAAAAGTAGAACCGAATAATTGTAAACACATTTCAATAATTTTTTGAAATTAAACACCAATTTGTGATCAATTGATGAGATCAGAGATAAGACAATAATTGTAATTATTATTAGAGTCCAGACGTCACCAGAAAAACAATAAAGGTATGTTAAAAGTGGGGCTTTACCAGGATACTTTCTTGATGCTATAACATCAGCTTCAAAATGCCCTAATATATTTGTATATTTCACCTTGATTCCAAATTTTGTTAAAGGTGCAAAATATTTAGCAAGATGTGATGGTTCCAATGGTGACATTATTATATCAATATTCTCCTTGGTTACAATTCCAAAGAACTCTTTTAGATTTTTAGCTTTTCTTTTAAATCTAGCACTAAAACAATATCAAGAAATATAAACTATTTAAATTTACCAAGATTTATATTTACTTACCTTGCTTTTTGCAATTTACAGAACTCAATGATCAGCATAAGTATGGGACCGCATAATTCAAATGTGTTGTTTAATTCAGTGAACCTGCACAATTTTGATTGAGCTTATACAATTTTGTTCCCAAAATAATTTTCAACTGTACTTACAGCAAGGTAGAAAATGGGGGCGCCATAAAAGGCAAGATATTTACAGTTCTATTATCAATGATTTCATTCGAAAAGTTTAAAAACTCATTTTCTCTATAAGTTACAGTTAAGTCATTTATACAATGATTGCTATTCATTGCTTGAATTTGTCCTAGCTGTTTTTTAGGAAATTTTGAATCTAATACATTCAACTGCCAAGTTGATAAAAATTACTTGTTTAATTCAATAGGAATTAACAAAGAATGACCTAGAACATTATGAATGAAAACAAATTTTTGTTAATTACCTTTTATTAATTATATTTTTGGAAATATAATTAATAATCTATCACAATTATCTTAGGGTAATTAATTCTACTAGAACATCAATCAATTGTTACCATAGTATCTTGTTGGATTTGTTACAGGTTATATAAAATTCAATAAAAAAACGTAAATCTGAGCAAGGAGATGCATGTTTGAAAGGTTAAAAATACAAACCAAACTAATTTCAATTAGCTTTTGTTTTTTTTAACAAGTTAATTTTCAAGTTTGCGAAGCATTCAAATTGTCATCTAGCCAAGCCAATACAAAATAATTTCATCTTGGTATTATTTAATTTGATTTTTATAACCAAATTTTAACATTACTCCTGTGGAAAGTAAATGACGGCATACCCTCCCGGTTCTCAAAATTTTTTAGGCCCCTTTCCCTATTTTGAATAGCTTGAGCATCAGGGATGGGCAAGGGAGGTGTATAACGAAACCTAATGAAACCTTCTAATTTTTGGTCTGAAACGGACACCTCCTTAGGAAAGAGAAAAATTTGCAAGCTAGCTTTTTAATAATTATAGGCATTTATAAAATTTCTTTAAATTGACCCTTGAGACATGATCCGTAATCAAGCCAATCATGGGTGTGAGCGGGCTTAATAGTCTGATAGGCATTTTGCCTGATTGTCAATACTCTAATTATTATCATTCAATTTTTTTTCAAAAACTAATTTTCTAAACATTTCTAATTTCAATTACCAAAAATGTATTTACCAAAAAGGTGGTAAACTATTTACATAGTTGACTTTGAAGATAAAATAATGAAATTGGATTGCAACAAAGATGGTATACCCAAAATTTTGTGGGGAACTCATTGGTTTTTAAGACAATTTTTCTCATTTTGAAATTTTTTGATAGAAAGTTAAAAAATTTACCATAATTTTTGTTTGGTCTTGCCTACATAATGATGCAGGGAAAAATGCTCATTTCCCTAACCGAATCTTGGAACTTAGTTAAATAAACGCTACAATCCTCAACCCTGGTTATTCATCATGTATATATATAATCAAATAGTGGAATAAATAAAATTGAATCTAGAAAATACAATTTATTTTAGTGGAAATATTGATTTTTATTAGATTATTGTTAAAAATAAGTATTGTTATTCATTTTTAAAATATATTTTGACCTAACACATTGATAAATTGACTCTATTCTAAGAAATCAGAATGGAGTTTAGTAGTAAAATTCAATTTTATAAGACAATTAAATATTTTTTTAAAGGATATTTCGGGAATTTCTATGTTAATAGAGGACAATCAAGAACTTGTTATGGTAAATCAAATTCAACCATTGAATTAAGAGTTATTGAACCAAGAGAAATGAAAGGGGTATTAATTTTACATTCAATTTACCATTCTCCATGATAATCTTAATAATCTTTAACTATGAAGGATCCCTGGCTCTCATATGGAACTTTACTAATGAACCTGATGTGCAAGTATGATTTAAAAGTGATTACTGGTGATGAACAGAACAAGGTAGTTTAATTAAAAAATTTCAAATTTACATTTTAATTTTTTATAGAAAAATCTTTTGGTATTAAGAGAGACGTCAGCCAGTCAAATTGATTTTAATGCCAATGAAATTGTTCTTGTTAACCAAAAATATTTGATTGAAATACTAACAACAAAAGTCTCGATTAAAGTTAATAATTATTTAACTTTAATTCATTTGTTTGATATTCAGGTAAATAATACTCTTTGACATTTAATAGAATTAATTTGAATATTATTTATGCAAGGATATTTAATTTTTTTAAACAGATTTGGTTAATGTTATTTTTAATGGCTTCAATCGTTACCTTGTTTATCAATTTGTTCACCAAGAACAAACAAAATTTAATTGAAAGTTTTATTGAAGTGATTCAATTTCTGATTAATAAAGGAAATAAAAATAACGGACACATTAAGACCAAGGAGAATAATCGTACTTCTCACCAATCCGCATTAGATGTAATAATGTTTATCTGGATCATAGGTTCTTGCATACTATCCATGTGTTTTGTGAGTATTTTATTGAATATATATTCGACACAAAAAACAGTTCCTTTGGTTCAGTCATTGGATGACATTTGCGATAATAAACATCTTTTAGTCGGCGGTTGGAATGCATTGAAAGAATTGAAAAATTTTAATCAAAAACAGTTTAAAATATTGGAAAATAAATTTTTCAATGAAAAAAATTATTTAAAAGATGATAGATATGATTTTAAAGATGATTGGTATATCTCTGCTAATTATAAGAATTATATGAATATTTTTGAAGATGTTGTGAAAGGAAAAATTATTTTACTTTTTAATACGACTCAAATGATATCCAAGTATAATATAAGCAGACATAGATTTAAACTTTATATAGCCGAGCAAAAATATTTCCAAAATTATTATTTCAATTACATTGATAAAAGTCATCCATTTAAAAATGAGATAATTAATGGGTGAGTATAGAAAACATGATAATTATGTTTATAATTTTATTTTGAACAAGGTTGGTTAGCATATATGAAAGTGGATTATATACTTTTGACTCTCAAATCTATAATTTATACCTGGATATGTGGGGTAAATTTCGCGCTAAAGGCAAAGATAAGTTAACAAATACTATTGAAGAGTCTCATTGGGATTCAATTAGATTTGAAATGATAGCTAGCTTATTTATATTGTATATTACTTCAAATATGGCAATTATTGTAGCTTTGGTTACAGAATTTATCATGTTCAAATTATTTGGCAAATAATTATAATCAAAAGCACATCAATAATAGCTTTAAGGCATTGGAAGTGTTTCAGGTGATATTAAATGATGTTTCGTCCAGTAGGATCAAGGTGGATTTGGAGAAGCAACAGAAACTTGATATAAATAGTTTTAGTCATGAAATAAAAGCATTTAATATTAATTTAATTTATTTTAAAACACGATTATTTGTAATAAATTGATGGAAATATATTTAAATTCTAAAAAATGTTGTAAACTTGTTATTTGTAATAAACTAGCACACACTTTTTTGTGAAAAATGCACTTTATTCAAATGTTAATCATTAGCTACTAGATAATTTTAAAAAACAACCAAAATTCTCTGCTCAATTTGAAAAAATTACCTTTTTCACTAAATTTACTGAAAAGAATGTAGTAAATGATCTCGTTCGTTAAACCACCAAAGCATCTAATTTTTTGCATTAATCAACTATTAGTATAATTATATTAGTTTAGAGT
>JAQFZI010000703.1:0-13463 GCA_034695605.1 Eupelops occultus
ATTAAATTATGAACCAATGTAATTAATTAAATAGTTTCTAACAAATATTGAGGGTTAATTTAATTGCTTATTGTAAAAAATGAAATGACAGGAATAGTTTTTGAAAATCTGAGCAAAAATTAATTCATATTTTTTTTGTAATTTTTTCAATGTTTTTATTGAATCATTTTATTAAAAATTGTTTAAAACTAACAAACAATTAATTATTGAATTGTGAGCTAATAAAAGAAGGAAAGGGAGGAAAAGAGAAAAAGATTGAGAAATATGCGAAAGTTTCACACCTTATAAGACAATTCGCATATGGATTGAAAAAACTTATCGATCAGAATATCGGATAGAATAGGATTTCCTAAATTGACGGCCACTTCTTCGAACACTTGCCCTGAAATCTGAAAACGATATCAATTGTTGTGAACACAAATAGATTCAAACTTTGATTAATACAATAATACACATATCATTGAACAGAATTTTGATAGAAATCTGTTTTTGTCATTGAATTAAGAATAAGAATATTTTCATTTTTAAAGCATTTTTCAGTTATCAAGCAAAATATTTTTAAATAAATAAGAGATTTGATAAATTAGGTGTCGACACATCTTATTCATTGAATATTCAATTTTATCAGTAAATCGCATGAATTTTATTGAATTAATTAATTCAGAAATTTATTCAACGTTTGGGTGTTTTTAAAGATTCCACTCAATTAGTATCAGATCATATTTGAATTTTAAGCAAAAGGAGAGGATACTATTTATATTAAATAATATAATTTAAATGGCATTTCTATTCATCCATAAGCTAGATCAAATTTTTTGTTGTTATACTCCTTGAAAAATAAACATAACTTCAAATACAGTCAAACCCACTTAAATCTGAATGTCATTAAAGCAGTTTTTATTTTAAAATTATAATAAGGGTTGACTGTATTGGACAAAGTGTTGTGATTTATGTCATTCCTCTCAAATAATTTGTGAAAAACTTAAGCAAAAGACAGTGAAAAATGTGTTCAAAATAATAGGCTATTCGTATGTCTTGGAAAATATCAATACTTATTATTCAATTTTAGGGCACATCTGTAGAGACAGGCAAACAGTAGTCCCTATTTTTCATCCGACAAATTCCTTTTCATTTTATATTTATTTTATTAGAGTTTTCCTAAAACTCCGTCAAATAAAAGGACAGAAAAAAGTCTAAAAATTTATTTTCAGATTCAAAATCTCGAATTCAACACATATTTTGAAAATTTATTATTCATTTGATTCGCAAAATAACATACAAACGAAATACTCGTATATTTCTATTACTTGAACTCAATTTTGTGCCACATTTGCCACATATTTTACTATATCATAAATGCCATATAGCACAGGGATGTATAAGAGTGTGCCAAATTGAGCAAGACCCTTCTAACAAATACAATAAATTACTATTTTACTAAACGTCCAAAAGTTCAAGGTCTATTTTAATTTATAAACACCAAGCTAACTTAAGTAGAATGTTCCAGGAAAGAGTGAATACTTGACATAAGCCCTGGATTTAGTGGCCATCCCTGCGATCGAAGCCCTCTCTTATAGAGAGAGAAATGAAAAAGAGTCAGAATAAGTGAGACTTCGCTTAACGGTTAAGTGAAATGTAAATCAAGTGAATCCTTGAATACATAGGGAATGCCTTCACATTTAATAACAATATTGTGTGCATTCAGTGCACAGGAATCTGGATATAAATAAAAACGAAGAGAAATCTCTGGACTTAAATTACATTTTTATGAGACTTAAAGGGAAAGACAGGAGGAGATAATCATTTTCTCATCAGTTGAACCCAAAAATTAGTGCCAAAGAAAAGGGAATTCCGATTAAAACCTTTGGAAAAATATTTTTCAAATACTTCTAAAACTATTTAAACGGAAAACACATTAAAAATTTGAAAAATCTATAAAAATAATTATTGTTCGCAATATTTGATTACATCTAACGATATATTCACACATTAGAGTTGAGAACAGCCATAAATTTAATGATAAATCGTCTGAAATGAGTGCTCAGAATATATTCACAAGAATATCTGGGATCAAATTTTTATTAGGCTGTGCTTTAGCCTTTCCTCTATGCAGATAATAATCAATAAATTCATTGCCTTTTCATTCAAACACTTGTGTTCATACACTCGATGGCAAACACAACATAACACACACTTGGAATATGTCGTTCCCTTTGTATGTGAACACATTCCTCATCAGTTTTTCTAGTAATTCAATACCTCTTAAACCCTCTCCACTTATAAGGACTGTTATTTTAGTGGCAATAACTATATGTCAGATAAGAAAATGAAAATCTCTAAAAATATCGGTCTCTCTCTCTCTCTCTCTTCCCTCTCCCTCTCCCTCTCTCATGGCTTTCCTCTTAAACTATATAATATTTTATGAAATGAAAGTCAAAGTCTACTCAAAAATCATGTAATTCAAGACTGTTTGCAATCTTATGACAGGAGTAGAGGATATGTCTAATGCTTGTTATGGTGTGTGAGCACAAACGGCACTTTTAAT
This sequence comes from Eupelops occultus, assembly GCA_034695605.1. Classification (NCBI taxonomy): domain Eukaryota; kingdom Metazoa; phylum Arthropoda; class Arachnida; order Sarcoptiformes; family Phenopelopidae; genus Eupelops; species Eupelops occultus. Next base: position 2,546 of record JAQFZI010000703.1, read on the forward strand.
GGCCTTCCCTTAAGAAAGTACTGTCAAATGTCAAGATCCGAGTCATTCGATTATAAGAATTGAATTTATATTTTATTTTTCATAAAATTGATGTCAAATAATATCGAATTACAATTAGATTAATTGAAATCTGATAAATCTGCTGAAAATAACACCAGGTTCATTATTCTTCAGTTTCAAATCATTAGTCAAAGGAAAGGGAGAAACAAAAATATTTGAAAAATGAGTTTTGATTTTTTCAGACGAAGAGTTTCTGCAAATTATTGATTGAAAGTAATATATATTACTTTCAACTTCTTATCTAATTTTCTTTAAAAAAGGAAAGAAAAATATTCTTTCAATCTATTGATAAACTCATTGAAAGTATGAAAGAATCAAATGATTTATTAAATAAAATAAATAACAAAAACAAAAGAAATGAGTTTTCTGTAGAAAATATAGTCCACAGGAATTCATATGAAAGCAAGGGATCAGAAATTAGGCCAAAAGTGGTTTACAATCAATAAATAATAATTTGTTAAATGAATGTATGACTCAATTAAACTAATTGTCAGCAAAAATAAAAGAAGAGAAACAAAAATTGTTTGTCATTTCTTATGTTAAAGTATTGTCTTTCAAACTCTATTTATGTTTCGTCTGACATATAATTCCTATTCTTTGAATTCTGGCACAGAATAAGAGACAATAAAAGTAAGCTCTCTCTTCTAAAAAAACAACACTGTTAATTCATTAACTTATTTATTGTGATGAACAACAAGTATTTAGTGCTGACATTTAGATCTAATTCATTAATACATCACAAGAGACAAGACTTCATTCAATAATAGTATAGAAATTGTGACAAACATTTGATAATAAATAAGTAAAACTAAAACTAAACTAAACCTAATTTTGTTAATTGAAAAAATTGTTCATTAATTTTGATAAAAAGTATTGAAAATATAAATAAAAGGCAAAGAACTGCTATAAAAAGGTTTGATTATAAGTCTGTCCATAGAATCAAATACTTATTAACTGAATGTGTTTTTTACAACTAATTTATAGTCAAACTGAGTGCTGACATAACTGTGAGAACAGTATAAAGAGGACAGGAATGAGGGACAGAATATCTCATTAATGTTCACTCATGTGAACTGTTCAGAGGAAAGGCATCTGAAAAACAAAATAGAAAAAAAACTCAGCGAACAAATAATAGCCGACACACACAATGTTTAAGCATTTAGTAGTAGATTAAAGACAGAGCACAGGAATGAAAGGACAGACAGATTGAGTGAAGAATAGAAATGAGGGAAAAAATTTCAGTGCAGAACAGTATCTACTGTTGTTTCAGAGACTGAGCTCATCCTTCAAGTCTTTGCTTTGAAATCTAGTATTTCCAGAGAACAGAATATATTCCGTGTCTTCTGTTTAGTTGATGTTTGTCTCTACTCTTGTTATAAATGTGTATCACTTTCTCAATGTTCTAATGGCTCTCAAAATGGGTTTTTCTCACACTTTGTTTGAATGTATTGTTTGTTTCTATTGTTTGCCTCCAATTGTTATATAAATTAAATTTCATTTGCAGTCAATTACTTAAACCATTTATCAAGACTTCACTCAAAACAAAATAGATATTCATGTCTGGCAAACAAAAATATTTAGCCTGGTAATTATCAAGCTCACAACAAATCAAGATAACTGTAAAATTAGCTCAAATTATATTCTCATCAAAAGGTTTGCGCAAAAAAAATAAATATAATTCATTATAATTTAGGGAACTATCGATTAAATGTCAAATAAACATGGATGTCTTGAGGAATAAACTTGATTTTCATGCTTTGCTTTCAAATCTAATAATAATAATAAGACAATAATCTTAAGAAACAAAGAGTTCATAAGAAGAGCCCAGAAATTGAAAGAATAATAAATCAAATAATTTTGTCTGAAATTAAATTTTATAATAATTTTGTTGAACACTGTCTTTGAAAGTTTGCAAACTGTGAGGAAAGGGAGAGAGAGCTATGAAAAAATACTTATCACGCGTTTTAATCATTCATCACTCAATTCATGCATTAATTTCAAAGAAAAAGAAATAAAAACTGATTTTTCATTAGATTTCTTCTAATATCTGAACTGACGTTCAGTCGATTAAACAGAAGAACAAAACTTAATATATATTTAAATAATTTTTTTTTAAAAAATGTCTTTACATTAAAATTCTGTGCTTTTGTTTGTTTCGCTTCAGAAGTCATTTCTCTAATAAAATATAAATTAAATGAAAGTCTGAACCAAAACTGAAAACAAAAAAAAATAAGTTTCGCTTTAAAATGAATTTTGATGATATCCATCGCACAGAATAAAGATTGGACTACCTAAATATCAAATTATATAATCAAGTTAAATTATTAAAATTATATCATTTAAAAATTATAATTATAAACTTTAATCATCAAGTTTAAATGTTTGGGAATCATATTCTTGCTTATTTTCCACCAGGATTTTCATTAATTAAAATTAATGAATGACCAAGATTGTTCTATTTGCTCAGCATTTAATCAAGATAAGAGTTCAAACATTTTAAATTGTCCCGGAATTCAAAGGATTTTCACAGCAAATACCTGAAGATGGAAGACATGGATTGCAAAGGGATTCAAATCAAATCAATGACTGCAAGGAAGGAAAGGGAGGAACAGATAGTGAGAAAAATAAAATATTTGTTAGCACTTAAGTGTCGTGGATTAATGGACGCAGGAATTAGTCGATAGATAGCTTAAAGAATGGCTCTGAGCCTATGGCACAGGCATTCAAGTGTTCAGCTCAGCAAAGGAGAGGAAAAAGGGAATTCTCATCACCTGTTCCGACAAACAGTAAAACAAAATAATAGTTTTGGCGACAAAAGACAATTGCATTTAAGTATAAACATTACAAAACACACACAAAATGGTTAATACTTTTTTCATATCTAAGACAAAGACATTATTGATGAGACACTCGACATATACCAGTGCCTAAGCATTGCTTATTGTTTTTCTAAGAGGAAAGGCATTACTTTTTATAACTGTTCCTCACTTATTTGTGAAGCTCTGCCTAAAGATTGTCTTCTCTGGTGTTGTGTTGTATCGCAAATAAATCTTAAGATTCTTAACGACAATCACAAACACATTGCGTGAAAATAGATATAAGAAGGCGCCGACAGATAAGGGCTTTGCTCCAGCATTACCACAAAATAACACCATATTTCATAACTTAACTTGGTCAAAAATTTAATTATAGCTAGGGGTTATCATTTAATACAACATGAAATAGTTAGACAAATGCTGAGATACTTCAAAAATAGGAAAACCATTTTTCATTACATTAATAATTATTGAATTCTAGTGATAAGAAAATTACTAAATAAACATAAAATACTTTATGATTAGGAATTCCTTCTCTGTGTTTAGGGTTAGGGTTATCGCCGGTTATATCATTTATGAAAAATAAGAATTTAGTTTTCAAAAAGTAAACAAAATATTAATAAAAGAGTCGATAACTGATTGTATGAGAATTGAAACGTTATTTAAACCAATGAGGAATAGTTTCGGTTACTTTTTATGACTATTTAGTCCACAAGACTTTTCGATAAGCCTTTGATCGTAAAATTGTATGCAATAAACCAGAAATGGCAGAGCACTGGTATAATTGGAATAACCACAGCTCAGTCTCTTAATTACCAACGATTCTGTATAATAAACCACTAGAAATGGCAATTCATTTATAACAAGGGAAAAATAAAGCATCTACAAATGACCAATATCAATTTGCAAATGTATTACTTGGGGTATACTTATTGGAGTGCCACCTTGGTAATTTGATATTTGCTGTAAGATTGTTTTCCCTTAGACTTAATGAAATGTAAACATAACTGAATGCTAAGGATTTACGGTTCAATGCCTTTTTGAGCTGACCTATTCTGGTGCCGACAAAGGCTATGCTGTGCTGACCATTGGTTAAAGGGACCACTGCTGTTAAAGTGCTGTTCACGTAAAGCATATCTCATGTATTGTGAATGGGTTGAGCGCCCTTCAGTTTCACCGCACAGAATGAAATGACATTTCCTCTCAATATTGATTTCAAATGAGAATAAACATTGGATTTGAATATTGAATAATATTAACGAAAATATGGGAAAAGCTATTTGTAAGCTATAAAAATACAGCCAAACCCTCAAGTAGTCACATTTAATTAAAATGTTTCACCCAAGTCATTTTGAACATGGTATCTTTGTTTGGAAGGCTTTATTTAAGGGATTTAACTATAATATAGAAATCAATACCAAAAGTGGATAATTAGAGATATATTTTGGAAAATCCTTCAGTAAAATAAATAAATTTATTTTTTGAATGTTTGTTATGCGGTCTTTCAACCAATTCTGTCCTCAGCCGATAGGGAACTACTCTTTTCTCCGGAGTCCTTAAATAAATATTGAATTTTTCAACAAAAGTTTTTAAACGCTTTGAAAGAATATAAAAAAGTTTTCACTATTTGTTTGGAAATTTAATATTCGTTTGAATGGCAAAGCCCTACACAAACACTTCACTCAAGAGCACAGAATAACAGTGGAAGGCCTTTAAGAATAAATTCAATTATGAAAAGTTTTGACAATTTTCTGGTTTTAGTCTTCAAATATTCCAAACAGTATTATAATAAGGGATTTAAAGTCTTAAACACTCGTAAGTCTGTTCTCTTAATACAAATGAATAATATTACAAGACTGGGTTAGCCAAGGATCAGTTTAGAGCACTGCACTGTATTAGGAATGCAGTTCATAAGCTATAATTATATCTATATATCAGTCAACTCATAGGGTTAACCACTTTTCCTTCTAAAAGATAATGTTTAACTAATATTTAGTTTTATCAAAGGTGACACCTTGGTTATTCTACAAATTAAGAAATTATTCAAACACTTCGAAGAATTTTCGAGTATTAGTCGAAAGAAATTCAATTTTTAAAATTTATTATAAGAAAAAATTAATTTTGAAAATCCTTTCAATTCTGTGAAAGACTACGAAATCCTTTTATAGGAAACTATTTTTTAAGAAAATAAAATAATATTTTGAATTAATTTTCTTCGATATAATAAAGAAGGGATTCTGAGCACAGAATTGATTTTTTTTTCGTTCGTTAAAATCACTCACCAATATTATATTGAAAATGACCTTTCATCATCAAAAATAATTAACAAGAACTTCAATTTTATTTAAATTAAATAATTTAATTGAATTTTTCAAATTCGTTATACAAATCGTTGAAACAAATTATTACAAATATATACATAACTTATTTAAATATATTTATATATAATTACAATTAAAGATTGCATTTCTCCAATTTTATAATCTAGGCTCATTTGTTATTAAATAAATTCTTCAAATAGATCTCGATCATCATAAAGTCTCTTCTAAATAAACAATTATTTGAATAAAATTAGAATTTCTATCAAATAATTAATTTAAATATTTATTATAAATAATTATTAATTAATAATTAATTTGTTTTCTTATTTATAATTCGTTTCGATATTAATTATAAATGTATTCTCTCTCTCTCACATCGACCAAGCTCAAACTCAACTAAAATTAAGCATGGTCACAAATACAGAGCAGTGTCTGATTTGAAGGCACAATAAATCCAATAGTTTTTTAAATACTTTTTTGCATTCATTTTCCAAGAAATGAATTTTCAACAGAAAAATGAACTTTTCGTCAATTAATGAATAGTTCGGAAAAATTGGTGCAAATTATATGAAACATGACTTTAAAGTTGCAAAAAAAAACTTATAAATTAATTAATCAAAAAATTCATTTTACAAATAAATTACAAAAACAATTGAAAGATATTTTTTTTCGCAAAAAAATTGTAGACTTCTTTCGACAATTTTTTTGCTTAAAATTTATAATTAATAAGATTTGCGAACTTCTGAACCGATTGTTGTGTCGACGGATCTCTTTGAAGGGAATCCATAATATCTGAGTTATATTTGACTGCGTATACGAAAAGCTCTTTCAGAGCACAGATTATATCAAACTCTCCCGTATGGGTCTGTAGAACATCGAGCAAAAAAGTCAAATTAAAATATAATATTGACTAGTTCATAAAATTGGCAAGGTTAGAATAAAAAGTTTGACGATTACTTACCAGTGACAGGCATTGCATGACTGCACTTAGCTCCTGGTCAGTGACTGCCGGCATATTTGTCACATCCGAGTAAAACTTAGTGACCATTACTTTATAATTAGGGATGTCTTTGGCGAACAACAGCTTATTGGAGGGCGAGTCCTAAAAATTTAAAATACAATTTTTAAAAACTAATCTTGGTTTGAAATTTTGAACATGGATAAGATAGAATCTAGATCAATTGTGCAAGATCATTTTGAAAGCTAAGACATTAATCAAAAGAATTCACTTACTTTTCCCAACCGGTGTTCAGTTGTAGAACAGGAGTCCATAAGGGTTTGTGCGATCACAGAGAGACTCGAGTCAATAGTAGGTGTTTTGCACACATCTAGTATGAAGTCCGGGTTCTTTATAAAGTTGACCCAAAACCGAAGGGGTAGACAATTGGATTTCCACGCGTGAAGTACTTCCGGATCTGTGATCTGGTGTTTGGCCGCCGCAGAGTCTAATAAGTCGAACACCCATTTGACAGCCGCTGAAAAAAGCCAAGGAGCATATTATATAAAGGTTTGAGTGATGCGAAAGTTTTTTATGCATTCCCTGCACATCCTTTTCTTCAAAAGATAAAATCTATTCAATAAATACCTGGAAGTGTTTCGTTAGCCGACAGAATAGTCTGAAAAAAGTCATCGACAAACTTCTGAACAGTTCCTTTAGTGGACAGCAGTCTTGTGAGGAATATTTCTGGAATCGCTTTATGCAGAAGATTAGTGTCTTTTGTGTCCATCGAATCGTCGTTAGGTTTAATCAAATGCCAATATCTGTCGCTATCGATGTCACTCGTTATGAATGGATTGCTTTTATTCATAATCGGTGACAACGAGTTTCGAGTACTGCACGACATATAACTGTCTGATGACTGGCGCATAACTAATGACATGAGCGCCCAGTTCTTGACCCCATAATGTCTCAAAGTATTGATTCTTTGCCAACCTATTCATCAAAAACAATATAAACACAAAATTAATACAAAATTCGAAGAAAAATATAGTTTAAGACAAACCGTGTTCTGATTTAGTGGTCAGATCTTCGTCTTGAAGAGTGAGATGTCCACCCCTTCCATGTCTCCATTCGAGATCAACATCATGAATGGACGGGCGGAGGGAGAATGGTGTGTTCTTATATAATGTGTCCAACAGTTTGGCCTTCACTTGACTAATACTATCACAATCATTGACCCGACACAAAATCTTCTCGTTTTCACTCTCCTTGATCAAAATAAGCATGGTTAAATTTCATATTCTTTAATCATTATCTTGATAATATGAATTTAAAAGGAAAATATTGAATAATTACCTGGAACACTTGAATAATAATCTGTTCGTAATCACAATAATGCTCGCGGAGAAGCCTTTCCTCCGACAATGAATAGCGGGCGTCGTGTGTGACCGCATCGATTGGTCCCTTTTCCACTTGTCTTTTGATGGCTGAGAAGAGTAGGAATAGCTGAGAGCCGGCCTGTTCTCTAACGTAGTCATACATAGACAGCGCCAACCAATTGGTCAGCATTTTTTCCACAACTGATTCCGTTCTTCTAAGCATTAGCTGCGGGTGTTTTGAGGACACATTTTTGTCCACTAATTGGTAGAGGAGTGTCCTCAAGATATCAGTCGCGTATTCCATGCGTTCCATCAAAATAATCATCAAAAGTGAGGCCACATTAACACTGAAAAGAAGAGGAAAGTTATAAAAACTATTTTCGATAAATTATTAAGTTTGAGACGTACCGGTCCCTAATACTGAAGTTCTTGGAATTTTCAAGACAATAGATGAAGTTCAAGAGGAACTGCTTATTGTTGAGAAGCTGTTCGAACTGAGCCATTGCCAACTCATAGATATTATAGGCGCCATTCGTCCGAATACGTGTGCACTGATAGAGTGGGTGGTCAGAGAGCCCCGGGAAGAATACTTTCATAACATATGTTCTGTGGTCGAGTGTAGGGATACCCATAGATTCCAAGTCATTGGTGAGATCAGTCATATCGGTCTGTAGCTCTGCAAAGGCCTGTTTACATTCTGAGCGAACACTATTCTCAAGTGTGTCCATTTGCATCTGAATTCTTTTGTATTCGCGCTCCGCCTGCGATGACTTGTGCCGCATAATAGCCAAAGATATTAATACAAAAAGAATGAGTGCCAGCGATGACACAGTTATCACAACTATAGCTATGGGCGGAAGTTCTGTAGACTTAACCACTTCGTACTGTAGGTAACCAATTTCGTAGCGCAGGTTAGAGCCAACCCTCACCACAACCATAGGCAGACCACTCGGAGTCATTCTTCCGATCTCATCGCTGCCATCGGGCTGCACTTCAGGGGGAAGACATACCAACTGAGTGGCCGCCAAAGACGTCAAATTACAATTCTTAGTACCGATAGTAATGTTTACTTCGGACTCAGTGCTGGCCAGCCGTAAATTGTCACCTTCGATGACGAGAGACTCTCCCTTATAGAGCTTAAGCCCCTCATCGAACGCAAAAAACTTAGGGTCGGGAACATAGCCCAGATCTGAGTGGACAGTAGGAAAGTTGGTTCCTAATTCTTTAACACTATTGACCGCATCCATTATAAACCCAACGCGAAGACGGATATCATCCGATACTTCATTTGTGTTTAGGGATGACATAAGGGATGAGGCCGCGTCCAACTGTTCTCGATATAATAAATCGACTAACTGTGCGTTGACTGGTGGTGAAGGACACACCATTTGAGTGTTGGAGATTACATCACAAAGAGATTCATTGAGAACAGTGCCTTCGCTGCTGAATATGGCCAGACGGGGCTGTTGTATGGCATCCAAATTGGAGCCCATTATAGTGACTGTTCTTCCGCCAGACATATAGCTCTTAAGAGGATATATCCTTTGAATAGTGGGGTCAGGTACATAACGGAAGGGTCGGGGAAGGTTCAGAGTTGTGTTGTCAATCTTGAGAACCAAATTCCTGACCATATATGACGGAGCCTTTGAAGCAGTGGTTCGGCAACTGATTTGTGAGGAACTGACGAGCATTTTGTCGACAATACATTCGAAGTAATCTAAATATATCTCAATATTGGAGCCGATGTTCAGATTAGTGCCCGTTATATAGATTCTGGTACCGCCTGAATGGGGACCGATTGTCGGATGCGATGATATGATTTCCGGCTGTTCAAAGCGGAACTTGTCTTTGGCAGTGGTATAGCCTGCTTTATTTCCCACCACAACATCGGCCATCATTGGATTGGCGACAGCACTTGTCCTGCAGGTCACCCGAACTGATATACTATAGTTGAGAGCCAAACAGGGCTGTCCTCCAATCGTGATCTTATCCTTGATTTCAGCCAAATCGGTGCCCAAATTACTGCCTTCAATAGTGACTAGAGTTCCGCCAGCGACAGGTCCGGACAGGGGGTGAATCCAATCAATTCTAGGCGCCGGACATACTTTGGCTGTGGGCTCAGTACAGGACTTGGCATAAGTGCACTGACCGTTACAGAAACTACACTCAAAAACACTGTTGAGAGTAAGACATAAAGAACAATCGGCCCTTCCGTTATGGCTTCCCAATAGATGACATTTATATACTGTGACTGTTCGACCATAAAAAAGGAAAGACAATCAAAGAGTTAGACATTAATTATCATTAATTTCATTAATGTTTTTGTCGATTCGAGCACTTCTTCTCGACATTAACTCTTAATATGGATTAGAAATTGAGGACTAAATTAATTACCGTTCGCTCTGTCAATGAAAGTGTCGCCGTTCCACATGACTGTCACCGACGCCACTATTGAGCCCACTTCTGACCGATAAGAATACTGTCCGCCCAAAAAAAATAATAACAAAAATTCAATCAAAACATCGATTATTTACTAAATTATATACTAAAAGCATTTTAATTAAAAAAAGATCCTTTTAATAAGAGATAAAATTATATATATGATCAAGGTATTTGATTTTGAAACATTTAAAATTGTATTTAACATGGAACTTTAACTAGTTAAATCTATACTAGTTCAATTACCTATAATAGTTAATTGGAAAAATATTTAAATAGAAATATTATTGCTAGCACAACTATGATATAATTATCTTGCACATACTGATTAAGTGATAGTATTCATTCTTATAATTAATGAATTTATGGATTTTTTTCAGACCCAATGTTTGATTAATTAATTTAATTGAAAGAGTTTTTCGCCACTTCTCAGCCTTTTATCGCAATTGGAATCTCTATTCTCGAGTAAAATACATAAAACACTCTCTTATTCTTCCCATCCTTTTATGAGATCACTATTTTCTTGATTACATTTAATGGTATTCAGAGGTCTTTTGGGTATATTTTTAAATAAATTAAAATCTGAATAAAAAATAAGAGAACAGTATAGCATAGGTAAGAGTGAGAGGAAAGCCTGTTCTTTTAATTATCAAATGACTTTAATCAAGTGAATGATAACTTACCGCAGTTTCAGAGCATATAATTCTGTTGGCATCGACTCTGGCGCTCACCAGGAGTTTAGTCTCTTCTATATCGACGACACATCTGAAGCTCGACTGTAGAGCACAGAATAGGAAGGCATTAAAAATCAGTTAATATCAGGGATGCTCAAGGGGGGGGGATCCAGCCTTTATCCCCCCCTGGAGCCGAAAAATCCTGGAAAATCCCCCCCCTGGCACGAAAGGAAAAAATGGCTGCCGCGCGAAGCGCGGCGGCCATTTTTTCGGGAAAATGGCCAGAAAT
>JAQFZI010000704.1:0-13463 GCA_034695605.1 Eupelops occultus
TTTCTATCTTGGATTCCTCCTATCTTGGACCTAATTCTTCCAGCCCAAAACAATCCAAGATAGGAGGTTTTACTGTATTATATTTTTGAAACAAATTTTGTGCCAAACATTCAGTTATTTTATAATATAATTTGTATTCTATTAATAATCATATCTTTAAAATTCAATCAATGGTTATATTAATGATTAGATTTTGTGCCAAACTTTAAATTATTACTCATTTTACTACTTAATCAATATTTGAATAAAAGAAAAATTTTCAAAACTTACCGAAAGCCTCTACTTTTAGAGGAAATTTCTAAAGAAATAATAATTTGAATCATTTGAAAAAATTTAATAAAATATGGGAAAAGTGTTTCATTGTATTTAAGGACAGTTACGTGACTTCATTAGTAAAAAAGGAATTTTTCTTTTTTTACTACAAATATTTGATCAGAAAATTGTGAAATTAAGTCACATTCAGACCAAAGAATTAAAAAAAGCGACGAATTGTTCACAAATTATTGATTAAATGATAGGAAAGTTCACAAATTTAATTATTGCTCAAAAGAAAATCAAATTTGACATTTCATAGCACTCTTGCAAACATAATGTACACTTTTGATCACTCTTCCAATCACATATTTGATCTTGACAAATATCTTAAACTCACGTAAATTTCTCGGATGTAAATCAGAAGAATGTCTATTTGTCAGACAGATATTGATTGTCTTATTCACTAATTTATGACTTAATTTCAATATTCTTTTGAATCTTTCGAATGATTGAAAATTTTTAGTAAAGTTTTAGTTATTCAATGAATAATAAGTAAGAAAGACCTAAATTAAAGATACATTTACTCAATATTTGAAGCAATCAGTTATTTAACCGAAAAGACAGATTCAAACAAACAAAAGGATATAATTTATAAGATTCTGAGTTGGAGTCACGCCATACGTATGTTAAGGTCTGTTAGAAAAATGAAATAAATGGAACGTCTGATACAATTTATTGGATCACTTCAACCAAATGTTCAAATACTTCTGAAAGTATAGCCTAAGTATTATAAATCCTTAAGACATATTGTCTGAAGCGCTCCCTTATATTGACAGTAGTTATAAAATTTTTCTTTTGGGGTTTGGTCTGGACTTCAAGAAATTCAGTTCATTTTGTTTAAAAAAATAACTGTTATTCTTGGCTCACCGGACATACTATACATAGTTGGAAAGCCTGTCAGCTCTGCTTCGATTCTTAAAACTAATGCTTTGTTTTAAAAAATAAATCGCTTGAAATCTGTTTCTAATGGAAGAGCTTTTCAACCAAGGATATTCTAAATTCAATGTCACTGAAAATCGTTTTTTTTTTGTGAAATCAAAATCAAATTAATTTTATTTTTTGTAAATTCCATAAAAATATTGACCAAACATTTTGATCAAAATGATTATACAATTACTAGTTCTTTAGTTGAAAGGACAGACACATTATGGAAGGGGCATTAAAGAAGAATTGAATTTTTTTCGATTCAAATATCTTTGTTTATTCAATGTTTTGTATTCAACAAAAGAATTTGAGTCAACGATTCTTGCATTTGTTCTGTTTATTTGTTCACTACTTTGAGCTCTGGTCTCATCGGAAGGGATTCAAAAGTCGTACACAATTGGGACAAAACTTTTTCTATTCAAATAACATTATTTGAGTTCATTATACCATAAATTAGTTTAGAAGTTAAACAAATTCTTTATTAATTATGAAATTGAAATCATTGCAAACATTTGAGACTTAATGGATATGTTTTCAAAAGTAATTTTTCGATAAAATCTAAACTGAATAACAAATTTGTAACTTTTGCTGATATAACAAATATTTAATTATTATTTCAAATACTTTTTGTGACATTTCATACGAAATATATTTTAAACTCGAATTCCAATCAGATATTAGTGGAATCGGTCTTCACTTTAATTTTTAGATAATATATAAAAATCGAAACTTTATATACAATAATTGTGACAATAATTTTAAACTCAATTCTTTTGATTTGTTTTTGTTATTGATTTTTGAGTTTTTATTTTTATCAGACATCAGTCGGCGTATAATTTAGTTTTTTGATTGGGTCTGTCCTCTGATAAGGGGAATGATTTTGTGCGATAATTTCTGGCACATGTAATGCCTGTCGGGGACCGTGAACTGAACAATTTATCACATCAATAGCGGCCGCGTGAGTGTCGACCGGCGCCGGATAGTAGTCCCCAATGGGACGCATTGCATAATAAGGACTTTGTTCTATGTGTCGGTTCGAGTGAAGACCGGAATCATCGCGATTCATACCAATCGACGAGTTCTTCCGGGATTTTGTATTCCTTCGACGACAACAGCAAAAACAGATCATAATAATTATAATCGTGAGCCCTATTCCAGTGGAGGCGCCGACAAACAGAGAGACGTTACCTAAAAAACATTACAATATTCTCTTATTATTCACAAAACCCAAAAAAGATTTCTTTTGATTCAAATTAAAATAAAAAATTCTACTTTTATATAGAATTTGTTTTTATTGATCATAAATATTGGATTAACTAGATAACATCAAATGATTTGCCGCTTGAAATATGAAAACGTATTGATATTCTGGATATTATCCAGATATCAATTGCAAATTTAATGTAAACCTAATCTGAATATCTCTGAAAGGATCGCATTTTTGAGTGGAATTACAAAAAAGATCTCAATTTAAAGAAACTCTGAATCACTTCAAAAGACACGAAAGAGTTTTTGAAAATCCAATGTTTGTGGAAAACTAAGCGAACAATCCATCAAAGGATCAAATATATGATTCCGGCTGTGGTTTGAAGTACTCTATGATTCTCACGAATATATCGCTTAATAAAAAACATTACATTTCTGTAGATTTGGTTCCAAATATGGCTCTAAATAACTAATGGATTCAAACAAAATATATTATTTTCAATACATGTTTCTAAAAGATATCAGTTTAAGGCCAAGAATTCATATGAAATGTTTGAGCAAAGAAAAAGTTGTAATACTTATTTTGATCCGATTTCTCTCGATATCGTACGGATCAATAGCAAGATGAAAAATAGCCATAAATTTAATGTCAAATATTAAGACAGAAACAAATGATCACAAAAATCAGAGTTCAAACTATTTTCTCCGTTAATTCTATTGAATTAAATCTTTAATGTTTTGAACAAAAATCCTGTAAATCACAGCAAAAATTGTTTTGTTTTTTTCGATATAATATAAGTGAAGTTAAGGGAAGCAATAAATTCTTTAATGTCTTCATAAACCTATAGTCGTCTGTAAAGCCATAGAAAAGAATAATTATTTTTGTTGTGAGCACTTCTGACTTCAAGTTTAATCTTTTATTAGAAAAGGAAGGCTTTGAAAAATATTTTTAAAAGATTCTAACAATTTTTTTTAATATACTCTTAAAAAACATTTTCTTTAAAATAATTGAAAATTTGTTGAATAAAATATAATTTATATCAATTTATACCACTATTTAAGCCACTAATTCTTTATGTACTAGATTAAATTGGCCAAAAACTGTTGTATTCACTCAAAGAAGATTAGTCACAGATTCGTTGCATTAGAGATGAGTTATTTTCATTGACTTTAATGTCAAAAATAATTCTTCAGTTTTTTTTATTAAAATTCTTTTTAAAAAAGTTTTGTAAATATTTTTCAATTTTAACGTTAAGTCTATTAAAAGTTTGATTAATTTAGGAGTAATCCCAAAATTGGTTTTTAAATTTAAAATTATTGAAAACTCCATTTAATGTTGATGCTACCATGATACCACTCCAAAAACTCCAAAAACTAGCAATTGTTTTAATGCTTTTGAATTATTTTTTTGAGTCCATAACTAATTCAAAAGACATTTAAAGTCATAAAAGAAATAAAACCTAAAGGAAAACAAGTCGTGAATACTTACATTTATCTTCATCTGTAAAGTCCTGTTCACTACAATTGGGAACACCATTGCACTGGAGGCTGCTGTCAATACAGAAAGTGAAGTATTCATCACAGGAACGGCCAAATTTGTGTGGTTTCAGACAGAATTGACTCCCAGAACACGTAAATTCTTTACATTGACCTCAAATTTCAATTTAATTCATTAAAAATATATATCAAACGCCAAATGGGCTCAAAAGGCATTTCATTCAAAGGTAATTAAACGGAAAAAGAGATTATAGGAGTTTCATTAACATCCAGATTAATTATTACCGCTATTATTATTAATAATAATATTATTATATAACATAAATAATAATAATTGATAGCAAGTCATTAGAGAATAAAATAAAGATATATCTAAAGAATAGTTTTATATTTTATGCATAAATATAATCAAAATTAGGAAAGTGTTATGAAATGCAAACAAAATAGAAATCAATTCAATGATAACGTTGTGATTGAATTAATAAAATGTTTTTATAAACAAAACTATTAAAATGTATGAAAAATTCTGCTATCGATTGACGGCACAAAATATTTTGGAGCAAAAAATCAACAAAATTACGATTATTTCCACTGATTTATACCCTTTTGTGAAACAACTACATTGAAAATATGATAAATAATAATACCCTGTGTTTTTAATGAAACAGCCGTCCAAATGAGTTTGAAACCAGTAATGGGGTTGTGAGAGACTTGGTCATTCCATTGCGATGATGTTATGTCACTTTTGAACCTAAAACCAACCGGAAGTCAGAACGCATTTGTGTCAATCCATATGAAAAATGGAATGTTGTGCCAAAAAAGCAATACCTTATTAATAATCGATTGCTGGCTGAAAGTAAAACCTTGTCTTCAACATTCTTATAGTAAGTAAGATCACCGCAATATTGTTTCGGATTCTTAGGGTCGAACTCAAGGCTTTCGAAGCCATCATAAATGGCTAATTGAGCGTCCTTGCAATAGGCTATTCAATTGAGCAAGCACATCATTAAAGTTATGAAGTAATACATAAAAATAAAAGAAAGGTTTTATTTTTCATTCGATTTAAATGAAGTTTTATTTAACAAAATCGCATTCATTCGTTATTATTATTAAACTTAATTTCAAGGATTGAAAGTCAGATAATTAACTCAAAATGAATTCAAATGCAAATAAAAGTCTTCAGTAGTTTTTGAATTCAATTAAGTTATATAATAGAATTCAACAGAAATTCACTAAAAATGAACTCAAATTCTGTTCTCTACCTATAATTCTTGTATTAAGTGATAAAAATTAGTGACAAAGCCTTGTCTTCACATATGATATACTAGAAAGCAAACTCTAATTTGCAACTTTTCATGCATTTCCTTAATGTAAAGTTATGTTTCTTATCAGAAAAGAGTGAACTTTCTTTCTATCTTTCAGTTTCTACTTTTGTAACAACTAATGAAAAAATGTGATAAATGTCATTTTCTTAGAAAAAACTCTGACAATCAAAGTAATTGTGTTCCGTTCCCTACAAAATGAAACTAAAAATTAAATTATTGCTCAGAATATGCGTTAAGTTTCGAAGAAAAACATATTAAACTTTTCTCATTAGGAAGAGAATCATCCCTTTAGATAAATGTGAATAAAAATAAGGAAATGAATTTAATATTAATCAAGAACTCAAAATAAAGTTTAAATAAATCTAAGGAATAAAAAATGACTGACCTATACTACCCAAGAGTTGGAGTTCAACCATTCTTACGTAAATATGTTGGTGCTGCTCTACTCTAATGAGCCAAATACAGTCTATTTGTCGCGGAAATGGGCCTATAATTCAATTATAATTTACAAATAAGTTGATGAAAATCAATTGGTTAAACAGACCTGGATAATTAGGAGAGACAAGAACACCACCAGTGCCCGTCTCATTGCCACCACAACCAACAATATTTTTGGGATTAGACTCTGGAGGACCGATCATACCTTCAGATTGAATAGAAATGATTTGTTAGAATTATCTGAATCTTAATATTCTAAAAAGTGGTACAAAACAAGCATTACTTTCATCAATGAACTGATAATATCCATGAAATCCTTTGTTATTAATGGCATGATTTGTGGTGAATATGAGTTCAAGCTGTGGGTGCATTAATAATAGAGGCGAAGGCACATAATCGCCACAATATCTTCCGATGAGTCGCTTCACTTTAAAGGCAGTGATTGTCGAAATATCGATATAATCCGTTAGACAACTGTTTGAACGTAATGTTAGGCTAAACATAAAATTAATTTTGATAGCAATGCATGCGTTCAGTCATTTATTTCGGTATTTCTTAAGAAACCAAAATTTTTGAACTTATTTTATATTAAAAATGCAGAAAAGTTTGTTTTAATCTATAATTTAGAAATATTTCCTTCAGAACCAAAACTTAATAACTAATAAACGAAAACTAAACCATAATTACTGTCAGAAGTTTAGATATTATCTTATTTAATGTTTTTTCTTATACCTTCTTTTGGTCATAAAATTACGAGGAATCACATTAAAGAGAGGAACTGAAAATCGATTGAGAAATATATGTACGAAATACATATAACCCGAGTGTTAATAAAGAATTGTGTCAGAATCACAAAAGAAATGTTAGAAAACATTCTTTTGAATATAAAAATTACGTATTCTTTGCATAAATTTAAACTAAAAATTGTCAACATTTCAACAATTATTTGTGATTTTAAAGTTGTTGAAAGAGCTCAGAATTAAATGATTTATGAATTTATGATAATTTAAAATGTTATTCATAGAAATAACTCAAAACATTAGATTTGTTATGAAAAATATGTTTTCTTAAACCAAACTTTAAGTTCAGAGAATTCAATCATTAAATAGAATTTACAAAGAATTCAATTAAATGAATCTCAAAACTCACATAAATCTGATTTAAATTTTGAATTAATCAGAATAATTGAAGAATATTCAGACCTATATTCAGTTTTCTGTTTTTATTTTTTTTCATTGTTCAAAAATATTGATTTTTAAGATTAAAAATGACAAGAATTCAAAGCAAATATTCCCAGAATAAAGATGTGGACAAAAATCAATAGTAAATTGTTTTTCTCAACAAAAATACAACTTTTCTCTTCTGTTTGTCAGATAAGTGAGTCTTAAATGGAAGGCCCGAAGGCTCTGATGTTTGTCGAGAATTATTGAAATATCAAAAATATTCTACTCTTTCAACGCCTGAATCCATATTTTAAACATTAATTATAGAAAAATAAGTTTTGAACAAAACAATAGTTTTTGTATTTGTTTCTAAATTGTGTTTATTCTAGCATTAAATCAAATTTAATTAATTCTGAAACTATACAAACATTAGGAATAACTGAGAGATGAATTCATGTCTTAATTATAGCGACTATGTATTTACCCCTTGGAAAAAGGCGCTTCCAATTTGAAGACAGAAAATATCAGATTTATTGCGTGAAATCGCTGTCCATTAAAATTATAAATACATCTGATCTCATGAGGGTAATTATTGGGCCAATCAGGAGACGAAAAATTACCCATTAGACCTTGTGAGCTATCGAAATCGAAAACGCATTCACCTAAACCGGGAACAAAATACAATCGATTATTAGAAATGATAACTAATAAAAAGCAAAACAATTTTCTTATCCAAAAGGATATAATATTTTCAACAAAAAAGGTCATTAACATTAACATCCAATTAAATTAATTCTTTGGATATTGGAATAGTGGCCTTAATTGGAATGGATGTAAGGCTAATGTATTTACCGAATGCATAGCCGGATAACAAATTGAGTATTGAATACAAAATATTGATCCTTAATGTACTACTAGTTTGACAGTACATCTGTTTGACTAATAATTTGAGTTCAGCCGCAATAACGTCGCGATTGATAGTGATATTGATTGATGAGATGTCGACCAAAAAACGTCTACTATTCCGGTCTATTAACCATTTCTATCTGTTTCTCGTTTTTCTCTTTTCATTCTTGTAATGTCTCACAGACTCTATGAAGAGATAAAATTTAATTAATTATATTAACTTCTATTTTCTTAATAAAAGCCCCGGAATTCCTTCATTAGAAAACAAGTGGAACGGAATAAGTCAAGTGTTGGTCAAAAATGATAACTATTTTTACAAATAAATATTATTCCAAAAAAAATTATAAAAATTTTCGATTATTAAACCAAGATAAAATAAGTATTTGTAATTTTTTGCCAAATGATAATTTGGTTATAAAAAGACAAATTTTCAAAAATAAGATTTGAATTTGAATTTAATATAAGTATTGGCTTCGTTTCAAACTTATTTACATAATTTAATTCCAGAGAAAATGATAAATAAAAAGTTGAATATCAATAAATCAAATATAAGTCTGCGCCTGAAATGATGCGCGCCATTAACCATGATGAGTTTTCGCTTATTTTCCTTTTATTCCTTGAATGAAACACTATATCCTTTTAAACAAAATTTAACAGAAATGCAAAATAAAAGTTTTAAAAGAGGTCTACTATTTAAAGAATGGTTTTGATGTACGAAAATAACTGTTTAAATATCAAGACATCAGTGAAGAAGAAGTAAAACTAAAAATTTACTGATAAATAGTGGGAACAAAAGCAGTATATCTTTGGACTAAAAGCATAATAAAATGGTTTAATGTGAAAATGAAATGAAGGGAAACAACGCTTTTTGTTATTTGTTTTCCAAATAAGTCTTTTATTTTGTTCCCGAATTTGTTTTATCCCGAAAACAAACTTCACTGCAATACTCGTTGCGATGTATTCGTAATTTTATGACTTTGTTTTGTCTTTATCTCCTGTTCTTCTAGTGTCCAGTTTTTGTCGATGCGTTTCACTCATTTCATATCAAAACAAATATCAGACAACACTTCAAACTTGAAAATCATATAACTATTGTGTGGCCAACATTTTTCGCTTTTCAAAGTTGAATCTATAAATTGAAACATAAATGACTGACATTTCCAACTGACCATTACTTTGATTTTCTTATCTCTGTTCCCATTTTTAGACACAAAGTGAAACTTTATTCTTTTATCTTTTTTTAAAAAATGCCAATTTGGAAGAAATGGATCCTTTTATCCTTTATTTTATCACATATTCGAGTAATTATTTTATGAAATTCCTCTGAACGCAAACTTTACTTATTGTGAGCTCGTATTCAACGAGAATATAGTTTTGATTAATTAGTGCTAATAGTATGATAATCAAGTGCTTTAAACAGAGATCGACAAGGGAGTGGTTCATGGCTAAATATTTAGCTTTTGTTGATCAAGCTAATTTGACTACTTTTACTCCATTCAAACTAAATTAACTTAAAGTAAAATTGCATTTAGTGTTATAAAGAAGAATGATGATTTTCGGACATTATTTCCTTTGGGATATCATTTTACCCCCACTGAAAATTTTTGAGATGACAAAGCTTTTATATCTCTGGTTTTAAGCATCGTTTAAACAAAAAATTCCATTATTTATCAAAAAATCTCGAACAAAAAAACTCAAAATATCACAATTTTTCAAATAAAAGAACTTTTGATTAAAGAAATTATTTAAAAAAAAATTAGTTTTCGATGAGAAGGCTTTTCTACTGTTATTGTTATTATGAAGTGCTGAAACAGCGTTTGTCAAAGTCTAACAAAGACTAATAAGTGTTTATAAGTGTTTGGCCGCTCAACTCAAATATTAACAGCTCCGAAAACATTGTATTCCCATTTTCTGATATAACAAACGCAAAAATAAGGATTTGAGACCAAAATTGAAAAAAAGTCACAATAAAAGGCATCAGATATGGCGAAAAAATGGTTGTCATTTCTGTTAGCAATCATTAAAGTAAATTGTTTTGTCTTTTGCCTAATTTAAGGCAAAAAAGAGGACTAAAAGCCATTTATTGGCGTATTATTTAACAGTGATATGCATTTTAATGAAAGACAAAACTGTTGAGGAAAGCAAAAACTGTTCCCTAATTTGTTGTTAACAATTGTTATTTGTTTTTCTCTGATTTCTGAGGGGAAATGGTTTAAACTTTTTGATTTGCTGTGAGCTCTGTCTCACAATAACTCAGTGAATAGATTGAGGCGAAAATCAATTCAGATTCACCAGAGATTTGTTAACATTATTTGATAAAAGTATCGCAGAGAACAACATATGAGAGAATAAAAGCCAACAAATGTTCGCAATATGATTGCCTTCGCAATATCCACTACAAGGATGAGCAAGGTCTTCAAATCCTAAGAGAGATTATGTGAGATAATTTGAGTTCTTATATTGCACAGGGGCTTTTATGTTCGTTTGTTAGGCACAACTAAATTCGAATAATTCTATTGATTGTAGAGTGTTTTCAACTAAAATATCCTTGAACACACAGCTATTCAACAACAATAGCTTTGATTTTGTGATTAACCAATAAAAAAAAGATTGATATAACTTTGAGTTACAGTCAAAGCATTTCCACAAAACATTATATTTCAATATAAACTAATGGAATAATTAATCAATTCGTTGCTTTCTTTCAATCATATATTCAATTTCAGAACCTTTCCTGTTCTTTTTATTCTATGTAAAATTCTAGATCAATATTATCGAACTTGATAAAATGAATTTTAATTGGATTAATTCATATTTAATATAAATAATGTATAATCTTTTGAAGTATCGGTATTTTAGTTGAGGTCAGACTTAATTACAAAATTGCTATCATTTGTCAATAATTTCAATATTACCCAGGCATGCATAAGGCAGATTTTTATAAAACCTAAAGTTGAGCGCTGGTAGGCCTTTTGGAGATTTTAGATGCTGAGCGAAGCAAGGTGCCAAATTTTTATCATAATTAGTACTAAAAATGAACTGAAAATACTTCTCTAAATTTTGGAATGTTTGGAAAATGTATCCCCCTAAGATCGATGACCTTGTGCATGCCTGATATTAACATAAATTGATTTTTCAGAGGATTTCCTAATTATTAAGTTCTTCAATAAATTCAATACAAAGATTAATTCATATTTAATAATTGATTTTCTTTAGAAATATTATTCTTAACTTAAGAATCTTAAGTATAATTTTAATCTCTGAATAACCATTTATTTCATCGATTTTTTGTGAGAAAAGCCCTTAACATTAGTTATAGTTATAGTTATAGTGGAAATTTATCAAACAAAATGAGTAGACTTACAATTGGAAATTTTACTTCTATTGTGGAAAATGTCCATTAGATGTGAGGAGACTCGAGACCAGAGTTGAGGCACTTGTCGTCCAACTATTTTATTAACTGTTGGCAACCAAATAGCCTAAAGTCCTATCAAAATATATGAGCAAAATATGAGAAAAGTTGGAAAATATTAAGTGAACTGAAAAATGATATAAACTTTTATAATTTGTTTTTCTTTAATTTATTTTTGCTCTAAACTAAACTTAGAAAAATAGACCAAAAAGAATGACATTTTTTGCCGAATAAAATCAAATTAAAAAATTTGGGAAAACATGTTTTCAGAGATTATGTGATTCAGAGCTCAGTTAAACTCATTTTTTCACATTTTCTCACACTTTCCAAATGTTATGAACTCTGATCTTCAGTGAGAAAATCGGTGGTTTGAGTACCACAAGACATTGGAAGCTATTCTTAACAGGGAATTTGAAGTGTTTGCCGTTGTGGAGCTACTTTTGGTTTTGCTTTAAGTGCTATTTTAATAGATTTAAAATAGACGTCAATTAACGTCATAAGTATTGTCTGTCATACAGACTTAAAATACACTTTAAATTAAAATTTTGTAGAAAAAGGTAAAACATAAGAAACACTAAAAGACTAATTAAATTAATTTATAAACTCGAAATAAAGGCCAAATTAAACAAATATAAATTATTGAAATCTTTTATTATGAAAAAAAGATATTCATAATTACAAAATACATAAAACGAACCAATTTAAATGAAACAAAATTATTTAATTATCAAAAAATGTATTTAATTATCAAATTATAATAAAATCATTTAATACAATTAAACTTGTGTCTAGAATTAATTGTCTTTTGGTCGGTGAGCATTTATTAGGGCCTGCATCATATTTTTGATCTCAAGTGGTCGACATTCAAATTCTTTAATTTTAGATTCGGATCGTTTTAATAGAGATTTGGTAGTTAACAATTCGAGTTTAAGATTTTCAATTTCTATGATTGCTTCAAGTGAAAGGCTGGCCATCTTTTTGAACGTTTGATCTTGAGGAGTAGATACAGATTTATTAAGAAGAAATTTATATTTTTGTCTGAAATAATCGGAGTCCATAACTAAAAAACAATAAATAAATATAAGTCAAGTTGTTATTGTTTACAATGAATGTATGATGAAATAAATTTAAACGAGTTATTTTTTTGGCCACCAGAGTGTAGATCACGTTCTATTTTTTGGAAAATTAAAGATCTCTACTGATTGATTTACTGATAATTTTTGCCAATGTAAAGGTATGAGATCGATGAACAAGTTTTATACCTACCTATTTATCTATTCAAGTATTCTTTAGTAATAAATAAAACTATGAATACAAGTAAAATTGATTAAAAGAAGAAATTATAAAAGAGTTTGAAAAGACGATAATTACAATTAAATATTGTTTTTGAATAAAAAATTAATTTGTTAAATATATATTTGAATATTATATATGATTAATATTTATATTAATTGTTAAATTAGTTGAGTTTATTATTTATAAAAATAATAATATCTGAAGTATTTAATAAAATTATTTCTTTTTCTTATTTTGATTAACATACAAATCTTTAACAATTGAATTTTCAATTTTTCGTTTATAAGTGAAAGCAAAGCTTTCTTTAAGTTTTTCTTTGGATTCTTGTGAACTTTCACTTCTTATTCTGATTGTTCTTTCGTTGGAAGACAATAATATGTTCCGTGTAAAATAGGTGACAACCGCTTGAGGAACATTTTTGTTGTTAGTTTTTTTGTCAATAACTTGTTTTATATTGTCGTTAACTTTTTCTATTGCTAATTGATATAAGAATTATTTAGAAATAAATTGAAATTTGAATATTTTTGGTATTACCTTCACAATTAAATCGATGAATATTACCATATACTTGTAAAAGTTTAGGCAAATGACATGCTAAATGCATGTATGGTGTATGGACATTAAATTCTTTTAAATTTAGTTCTTTATATTTTCTGTAAAGATATAATAATTTTTGACCAACTATTAATGGGTCACTCTTTGTGTCAAATTTTTCAATAGTTTCGAAAACGTCTATCCAATACTGAAATAATAAAATTTATAAATAATTTCTTATTAATAAAAGTCATACAAAAAAGTTTTTAAATGATTGTTATGGTATTATTAGAATAAAGAATTACCTTCCAGATGTCATACATTTTGGAAATGTGTTGCCATTCTTTGGAATATTTGTCGGAAAAAAATTTCATAATTAAGGAAACTATTGAAATAAGGTTTATTTTTCCTCCTTTTTTAAAAATATGAAATTTTCCATTTTTTTCT
>JAQFZI010000705.1:0-13451 GCA_034695605.1 Eupelops occultus
AAATATTTAACTAGCCTAGTCACGTGGTCAAATTATTAAATAAGCCTATAGGCTAAAATACGAGTGAAAAGGGTATTGAGAAATTTTGAGTAATTCAGGATTTAACAATATTTTTCTATATATATCACTGTTGTGATCTAGAAAGTAATAAAAAGTCATCTTGCATACTTTTTCCGCATCCCTAAACATGTTCTAAGGAAACGTTATTTCGTGAATAAATTTCACTTTTCATCAGATTTTGAATTACAAACGAATGGATAAAATAAAATATTGAGATATAATATCGTTTGACTCAATCAATGTTTAATGTTTTGAGAATAAATGCATTTCATTTATAATACAATTAAATTTAATTTGAAATTCAAATTCTTTATTCTTATTCTTTGCTTTTATGGAAAGTTTAATTCTAAGGGCTTTTGTTTTTTAAATGTCAACTTTTATTCGTCGTGAAAGAGCAAGCTTACTTTAGATTGACATTTTTATCGTTTTCTTTTAAATGAGAATTTGATTCATTTGTATTCAGGAAAAGATTTTGAGAAGCGATAAATGTCTTATTCAAACATTCAAAGTAGTGATGCTCAGGGCAAATCAAATTTCAACCATAATAAAGTGTAAATTTGTTAAGAAAAGCCATTCTCTGCGATCATT
The DNA here is from genome assembly GCA_034695605.1 of Eupelops occultus. Classification (NCBI taxonomy): domain Eukaryota; kingdom Metazoa; phylum Arthropoda; class Arachnida; order Sarcoptiformes; family Phenopelopidae; genus Eupelops; species Eupelops occultus. The sequence goes on from JAQFZI010000705.1 coordinate 649, forward strand.
ATTCATTTGAAGTCGGGTTTAGTTTTTAAAATGATTTATTAGTCTGTGAATCTTTTTATCTTGACTTTCATCAAGCTTTTCATCTAATAGCTTGCACATCTGACTTAACATATAGCTAAAAGTAAGTCCATGTAATCAATACCAGAATTCCTGTTCTCAATGTAAACGAAATGTTATTCCATTTTAGAAGAACTCTCGAAATAAAATGATTTTTTTTCAAACAACTCATATTTGCTTCCATTTACTCCCATTTATTCTAATTTAGTTTCACAGCAAGAATTCAGTTCAAAATACAATTAAATTCAATAAATTCGAGTAAAAAATAATAAAAATTTCAGTCACAGATGTTTTTGAATATTTCAATAATTCGTTATTCTTTTGGAAACTAAATTTATTTTTAGACTTTTGTTTATCAGATTATACTTTAATAAAGAGATAATTTATTTTTATTATAAATTATGAGTTCTCTGCAGTTTTAATAAATAAAAGTTTAATCTCATTCATCAAAATTACACCAAAACTCATAAACAAAATACTAAAATGAAAAAAAAACTTTATATAACAATAAAAAATATTTGAGAAAAAAATACACAAATTATATAACAAAGGAAATGGTTTCTCATTAATATATAACTTTTTCTTATTAGCAGATGTTTTTGTTTTTAGGTTTCAAAAATTAAAGAATCCTTTTTTGGGGGGATTTTCTTAGAACTGATAAAACTTTTCAGATAAGTTATAAATGAAGAGAGTATTCGCCCTTTTCTGTTGACTATACATTTTGCAGATAAAATGTTTGCGTATTTTATTTGAGTAAATCCTTTTTTCTTTCCGCAAAGATTTCATTATTCTTTTTTCTTATTCACTGAATTATTTATTGAACTCTCGTTTGATTGAAACCAGGGATGCGAAAGCTCCTAGAAATGAAAAGTCCCGAAAATTTTAAAAATAGGGGGTAGTTTTTAACCTAAACTAGGTTGCACACCTCCAGAGCAAAAAATAGTCGATATTTAGTCTATACCGCATTCCTGGATTAAACTATCGGTTTGTCTCAGTTTTAATGTGAATTCTCATTTCAATCGATAGGAATATCGATAGAAGAATATTCTGTTTATTTGTTTCAGTGATTTTCTAAAACATTATATAAATTAGCATTTTTTGGGTCAAAACTTTTATTTAATTCACATTATCTTTCAATTAAATAGAAATTGTTTTTTTTTTGTTGATTTTTAGGAAAAGGTTTAGTAGAGCTTAAATGAGATTAAATGTTATTAATGATAATTTTTTTTCGGCTGAAAATATAGTGAGATATCGTTAATTTAATGCTATATTTTGTAAGTTCACTTCATTCAATTGTTTCAATCATTTACTCTCTACTAATGTGAGTAATGTTTTGGTAGTTTTTATAACGAATAAAATCCTCTTCCAACAGTTGATCAGGATATTTTATGTCATTAACTTTTATGGAATTGACTTTAATTTCATTTAATTGTATTAAACTTTTGATATATAAAGCATTTCTTCTTTTAATCTAAGAAATAAAAGACACTAATTGGTTAATAAGCTTGTTAAATTTCCGGTTTACTTGTTTTTCACTGCATTTACAATATCTAATATAATATATATACAGTAAATATTCGGTTTTGGCAACTTCACTTAGAGCAATATTCACTACGAGCAAGGTATTTTCTAGGTCCCGGGTTTCCTATGAGTACTTTAATCTATGTTATCGTATATTCATTTAAGGCAATATTCAGTTTCAGGGCAAGGGTTTCTCCTTTCCCCAAACGGTTGCCTAAAGTGAGTATTTACTGTAATTTGATTCGTTATATATATACCCATTCATATACCCCTAATTTTTCAGACTTCTGCCAAGATATGAAAATCATGGGCTGCCATTGAGGTATCGGTGAAATCTGGCCCTTTAGGTAAATGTTTACTATTAGTACTATTGTAGGGGTAATTTTTGGCAAGAATAATTTAGATGTAGTATTCATTGTTTTGGACAAAACCTGTTTAATAAATCTGATGAGAATTAAAAATAAATTGAATTTAAAATGTCAAGGTACTTATAAAAGTATAATTCATTCCATATACTCTTAAGATTTAAAACCTAAATAATCCTTCATTTGTATCAATTGTTCAATCTAGACCATCCAAAGGTCATCACTTTTATCATTTGATTTATCAAGTTATAGATCTTACTAGAGTCTTCTTATATAAAAAAAAATATGTCATAGATCTATATCTAGTTTATTAAATTATATGTTTGCGATTCAATGAAATATTGATTTTCATTTATGACTTTCACTTTAAATTCTTTTGACATAAATAATAAATTTTATTTAGACCTAAAAAAATTTGGTCTCTAATTTCAGCACATTTTATGGCAAAACAAAGAACTTAATTGAATTGCAATCAATTTCAGAGCCTCTTTTCAGTCTTACTTTTATTCTGAGCTTAAATCGAAGTATGAAAAACAAGTTTCTAATAAAAGTCTAGAAAATGAAATTACTCTCACTATAAAATCGATCCAGAATAAATATTTGAGTGAAATGCCATTCCATTTGAGTCTCACATTTGTCAGAATGAGACAAATATTCCTCAATATATAAAATTTGAAATTTGTTTCTAAGTCAGTCTTAAGACAAAAATTGTTTTTACTTTTTTTGCGTCATTTGAAGAAAATTAATAATGAATTTAATGCAAAGGAAGGAATCGGTTGACATTTCCGTATTCTCCTTCTTGACTACTTTCCTATTAATTCTTAGCCCCAAAAAAATACTCTTTCAGTCATTACAATGATATCCTTTTTGTAAATATAGTGTTAAACAATGCATAGCATCTAAACAAATGGCAATTTCCTAGTGTTGACCCTACACTTAATCCTTTATATCAAATGTCTTCATTACATTCACACATATTCGCTGTATGTCTGACAGTATTCCCAATTTTAGGCCTTATATTCAATGATATGTGAGTTAATGCCATCACATCTCTGTTCCGAAAATGTTAAGTGTTTATTGCATTCTTTGATCACTCAATCGGTTGCCGTCTATTGAATACGATTTAAGATTCATTTGAATGCAAGTACTGTCCCAATAAAATAACTTAAATAAATTAAACTTTATCAATTTGATTTTGAATTAGTTATTTTTTTGGCCCATCCTAATTCTATTTTAATATTAAATCCTTTAAATAGATATTTCATAAGAGGTATAGATTTTCTAACAAAACAGTTTAAATGGATTTTCATATATTATTTTCAAATGTGTGTTTTTCTTTAATTTATTTCAAATAATTTTGAAATAATTAATGAAATTTTTGTAAAAATTGTTTCGAATCTCTTCTAATATATGGCGCGATCTGTACTACAGATCTGTATGAGTTGACTGAACAGAATATTCTGTTCTCAAATACCAGCTCACAATTGTCAGTATGATTTCATTAAGCAACGTTGATTAAAACTTTAAAATTTTTCCTGTAAAATTCAATTTTTATTCAACTTTACCAATCTCAATTATCTTAGTAAATTTAAATTGAAAAGATCAATTTGGTTGTTTGAGATAATGTTATATCGAATAATTGATTATTTCTGAACGAAAAGGTTAATTAACAAAACAATCGATTTTCACATAAAATTCCATTAACTAAACATTGATTGTTAAAATTAGCTTGAAAATTGATCACTTGTGAACTCCTGTTACAAGTTTAAATTTTATGGATAAACTAATTGTTGTTACTTTAGGATAATTACCTTTGTATAAAGCAAAAGAATGGATCTAGGCAAAATGTATTGTATAAATTGTCTCAATTAATCCCAAAAGGGGTTTTCAAACATGGTTTTCAAGTAATCAGAGACTTGCCATCGATTTTATTACTCTTAGAGAAATAGTGACATTAATGTCTTATTCGTTGTTCAAAATGACAGATAATTCAATCATATTTGATGTCGAGTGTAGTGTCAGTCGACAGACACGTCTAAAAACATTAATCTGTTTTGAATTTTTCTTATATTCAATATCTTTTACATGACTTGAAAACATTATTTTATACGTTTCTAAAACGTGATGTTTTGACATATTTTTCAAACGAATGATTAAATTACAATTCATTGAACCACATTTTTTAGCAATCTTTGATGCTTGAGATCATTCAAAATATTTTTATAGGTGCTTTCAAAACAAGAGAGTAAATAATTTACTAAAATATTATACTTAATCCCATTTTTGCTTGAGCACAAATTTGTTGACATTTTTGCAAATGGTGGGGGTGGGGGTACCACAGACATACACATTCGCATATATTTGCAAAAATGAAATTAAAAACCAAATTATAGAAACAGTCAAACTTTTATTATTTTTGGAAAGATAAGGCTTTTTCTTAACATATTGAATGAATATTCAATTTGAGCAAGTCACATTTGATTTTTAATTGTTAATTAAAATGAACAGATTTAAATTATATTAAATGAAGTGGAGATCATTGGAAAGTAATTTTAATCGTCTTTTTAATTGAATAATTATAATAAAGCTTTTGATTAATGGTTGTCCTATATTACATGTATGTCCTGTATTGTGATTATCAATGAAATGTCAAATGGGACGGAATCATAATTATCATAAAATCTAAAATTTATTCCATTTTCCACGGATTCAAAGATAATCTTCAAACCATTTGTACTGTATATAGGCGGGGCTTCAAATAACAAGGACCTTGGGCGTGGTAAAGGTTACAATTTTTTGCTGGATAATGTCTGTATTTGAACTAAATTCTTTATTTATTCAAATATTAAATCAAATTCCGTGAATTGATATAATTTAGATTTATTTTCATTCATTATTCAAATGAATCGATTAAATAATATTCAGGTTTAATAGTCTTCCAAATTATTAGCTTATGTTTAACTTAATTTACATTTTTTTAGATAAAAATCAAACCCAAAACTCATATATATTTATACATTTTTTAACCTCGGTTTAGAAACTATATATAAATAAATAAGACAGCTTTTTTGGTGAACTTTCATAAATTTTTTTAATAAATCCTTTCTTAAAATATTAAAACTTTTTTTGCAAAACATATTAAGATTTTTCAATATCTTGTGTTTTATTAAAATCGGTTTCAAATTTCAAGATTTGTGAAAAACTAAAAAAACTTTAATAATTTATGAAAAATGAAATTTAAAGCTTAAATGTTTGCATTGAAACTCAAAAAATACAATTTAGAAAAAGCCAAAGAAAATGTTATATAACAAAAAAAATTAAAATACTTTTCTTAGTGTTTCTCAAATTAAATTAATTAGGTTTCATTTATTATTTGATGAATTTTATGCAACTTCTTTAATTAAATCGGCTTTTTTGGAAGATTTATCAATTTAAATTTAATTAAAAAAAGCCATTTAAGGTTAAATTTTCAAATATCCATATTATTTAAATCTAATATTAAAATTGATTGAGATTTTTAAAGCCAGAGTTGTTATTAGGGTTATTTTTAGAGACTTAGCCAACTCTGTTTGAAATACTGTTCTAACCTTTAAGATAACGATTAAAAAAAGGAAAACGCAATCTTTGCCCAAAAAATAACAAGGAAACTTAATATCGAACAGATATAAGTTTTAGGCACGATGCTTTATTCACCTGTTGTTCGATATTCATAATGGGTTTGAAAAGTAATTTGATATTTCATATGCCATTAAATCAGTTTTTTAGTAAAAAACTTGTTATTTTGAATTCAATACTTATTTCTATCGTTTTTCGAATAAAAAGACTTTTATCAGATGTGATAACAATTTTAGTATCCAATTAAATGTTTAATCAATTAAATATCATTTACATAATCAAAGATTTCTTATTTTAATGAATCCAGATCTATAATTAGATGAGAATATAACTCAAGATATTTTCATTAGAAATAAATTGTGAATTTTGTTTATTTATTTAGGATTGAGCAATTTCATCAATCCATAGACGGAAATCCAATTTAGCCTTGAATAAATTTGGACAGTGAATGGCCAAAAGTTATTTTGAAAATACTATATCCACTTCTAATATAAATGTCAAGCAAATGTTATTTTTGAGCAAGCAAATCAATGTTTTTTTGTCGGCTTATTTGAGAAGTAAAGCATATAAACCAATACAAAAAATTGTGTCAAACATTCTATTTATTGAATTTCAATTCTAAGAGTCAGAGATACCCTGGATAAATTAACTAATTCTATTTGGAAAGCTTTAATATAATTCGAGTGCTCTTCGTTTAAAAATGTAATTAAATTTTTTCAATTCCAATGCAGAGGTTGCAAAGGGATTCCCAGGAGAATCTAAAATTGAATGATGCATTTTTTAAAATAAAATTCAAAAGAGTTAAACTGACCTTAAGTTTATCATCCAAGATTTTGAGGAAGTTTTTATCTGAATTCATTCGTGGCTGCCCCTGATCTAATCAATGATAATACATTATAAATTAATCTTGACCACTAATATCTTAATTAAAAAGTTAATACTTTTTAAAGAATTTGCATGAACATGCAAAATTTATAATCTTATCTTTTGTAAAACAGCCTTTTATTGAGTTTAGATGCTCTATGCAGTGATATCCAAGGGGTTATTTTTAGTAAGCATCGAAAACAAGCCCCAAAAACCCTTTCACATCGAAAAATTTAGGGGGATAAAAAATTGACGGAAATCTTTGGGGGCTTATTCTCGATGCTGATGCCGGGAAAAATGTTCTTTTCGCGATCTGGGACCTAGAACATAGCTAACAAAAAATACCCCCTTTGGCATCATTGAGTTTAGAGTAATATTTATTAACTCAGATTTTTTGTTATAAAAAAGTCTTTTTATTCAATTTTCTTTTAATATTATTTTAATATAAAGTCATTGTTTTTATTCATATTTTCAGTTTAGAAGAACAGAAGAAATATTAGTTTAAAGTAGATTTTATTTTAAATACAAAATCAATGTTTTCAATGAATATTTAATGGAGTTTCTCAAGAAATAAAATTTATATACACATTATATAGAGTATATTGTATATACCATACCCTTCACAATATGTTCAGTCATTCACTTTTGAAATAATCATTAGTTTCATAGATATTTGGAGTAAAATATGTTGCATCAAAAATGCATAAAAAAGGCAAATATGACCAAAAAATAGTATAAATATTAAAATACACATATATTTAGTTCTTAGTATTCAGACAAATAGCGAATGAAAACGAGAATAACATAAATCTTTTGAAGAGATTATTAAACCGTAAGATAATAACAAAAAATGTTGAAAAGAATAACATCTGAAAATATATCAAAATATTAGTTAAGGAATTGAGATTGCTCTTAGTACTCTATCTTAGTAATCTAACAATATTCATAACAATATCATGCTATTATGTGAAAAGTCAACTTTCATCTTTATAAAGTCTATTAACACTCAATTTGCTGATCGATAGTATAATTATTTTGTTGAAAAATCTATTAAACAAATGAATTTTTATAAAGAACTTCAGAGAATAGTCTTAAAGGAATTACATCTAAGACGGTCTGCGGTTTATTCTGAGCGCATGACTGTCTCTTTCTATTCTCTTTGGCCATACATTCATTTGCTTTGACGTACTGCCAGTGAGTCTACCGTTCCCTTTATGAAAAGAATACAAACTGTAAGAGCAATCAGAGAGTGGAAGTGAAAACTTTTTAATAGACTTTTCCACTAATTCTGTGTTTGATTTGAGCTCAACCGTCGAAAGTGTATTCCAACAAAGTTTTAGTTTTTTTCTATGTTTGTCTAATAATTGTTGACTTCGAGCTATGTTTACAGAAATAAAATAATAGACAGTCTGTTAATAACTTTAGTGAAACGACAGTTGTCTCTATCAGAACAGGTATTAGCTGTGATGGCTTCAACTGGAATGGTTGGATTTTAATCAAAACTAGCCGATAGCTAATAACTCTTGTTTACCTGTTCTAACAGATTGTACTTGATCATCTATCAAACATTTCCACACAATGTATTTCTGTATTTGTGTTATTCTTCAATTTTCTTCAAACTTTATTCCGAAATCATTGAAATCATGTCTGAAATTGAGTTTCGTTTCAAACATTTGATTTTGTGTTAACTTGTCTTTCGAGCGACTGATCATTCAATTTACAAAACAAATAGAAAGAAAAGATTATTTTCCAAACGTTTAAATAGTGATTAGATGCCAGTGCTATTGTTCTTTAACTATTTTAATGTCCAATTTGTGGTTCTTTCGATTGCGCGGACAGTCTGCTAACGTTCAGGAAAGACGACGATCCAGTTCTGAACGGGTTCAGTTAGACTTGCCTCAGTTCCAATATCACCCACAATCCATGTCCTCTGGCCAGTCCTCACGACTGCACAGCGCCAGAGGCTCGACCACTTCTTATTGTGGTGGTGGTGCTGGCTTGTCCACCCAGTGCGGGGATGTGCCCCCTCTACTCAGAAAAAATCTTATGCCCGGCACCAGCATCAATTTGGCAGATAGTCTCGATAATGTCGCTCAACTTATACCCAGGTTTGTCTAAATAATCATTTTTGTGAAACATTCATTCAATGGTCGATTCATTTTAAATAATTTAATTATGAATTTGTGGTCATTTATGTTAATTAAAAATTTACTTAATATTTAGAATATTGATTAACAAACAGATTGTCTGCAAATCAATTAAAATTTTACCAAAAGGTTTATTTGTCTTTATTCAAGTTTATTTAGTTTTGTGTTAAAACAATTCATTTGAATTTTATTTGAATTATTGATTCATTTTCAACACCCAAATAAAGTGAATTCATTTTGAATTTATATAAATATTTAAACAAAAAAATGCAAAGAAAACACATTTGAATTAAGAAGAAAAATGTTTCTTGAATTGAGTCAATTCACTGATTATTCAATATTTAACACTTCATTCATAACATGAAAAAGTATTTTATCAAACATTTAAACAGAATATTCTGGATTTAAATGAGATTAAACTTTCTTTAATATTAAGTCAAATGTTTGTCTGATGGCACTCATCACTGCTATATTAAAAGCAAATGAGTGTGACTTCTAAATGATGTTTGTCCTCCCAGTCCACACAATTCATTAATTATTCATTGACTTCTAAATACATCATTGGTTGACAAAGAGACTGTTACTTTTGATGGATAACTTCTAACCGAGTTATTACTTGCTTTGTCTATAAATGTTTTCAGACATTAAGAATCGATACTAAAATGTTTAATTGAAGTAATCCTTCTTTATAATAAACATCAATAACTATTAAGTATTATTAAACAATTAAGCAAGCAACAATTATCTTCAATTACAAAGAACTTTCTAGAAATAAATTATATTAAATAAACACATTTGAAGTCAGTTTATTACTTAACTATAACTATAACTATATCTTTTGAGTAATATTTGATATAAAAAAGACATTCTTTGGAAGCATATTATAAAAGGTAATTTCAAATTTGATCAAGATTATTAATATAAATTGTTTTTTCGCCAGAATTTGTACATTTTGTCTCATAGAATTTTTAAGTTTGGTAAACGGAATTACTATTAATGTTATACTTTATCCAATAAAAATGGAAGACTAGTTGAGCAAAGCATGAATTCTAGTAAATTAAGTCAACAGTTTTAAATTATCCTTCACTAAAGTGTAAGACAAAATCCAGGAATATGATTTAAACTGGCTTTTAAGCTGTCTTAACCCATTTAAAAGTCAATCAAACTTTTAACTCTAAAACAAGATGGCTGATATCGAAATGTAGAGCCTTTAGGATAAAAATGAGAAGTTAGATTCCCTTAGATCACTTCAGAATAGGGCCTTCATCCCTCAACTAAATCAGAGATAGCCTCTTGGCTATCCCTGTTTTAAATCTAAATCAATAATTTTCTTGTTATAGAGCGGTTTCTCATAAGTTTCCTAGGTTAGACTTCTGCTGAATTAAATAGTTAATCAAGCTCATATCAAAGAAGCCGAAATTAAAATAAAAAGTTATACCGAATTTTCATTAAAGCTATTCATACAATGGGTTTGTTTTGTGAACAAAAGAAAGAAAGAAATCAAAAATAAGAAAACTATACTTTAATGCAAAAGAATTTTCTTTAAACTAATTCATGAATTTTATAATCAAAATAAGGTTTTTGAAAATTTTTCAATAAATGGATTTTGCTAATTATCTTTTTAATAATTAATGGCTTCTGAGAATCTCTTTTAATCATTTTTCTGAAGAACTCTTTTCAGTTAACAAATGATTTGCATTTCGGCGAACAAAAAGAAGTTTTTATCTTATTTTTCATCTGTTGATACAATTTTCATAGATTTCATCATATTTTTAGTCCTATTTAGATAATGAACTGAGTAATTGCATTATATTGTCATTAATGAACCTTTTCTCGAATAATTATCTTGATATAACTAATGAAATTTATTAACCTGGGGATTTGAAATGCTCTGTTGTCACATAATACTAAAGATGGAAACTATATTTTTACACAAAGATACTTTATATGATATCAACAAAATGTCATCGATATTTTTATGATAAACAAGTGTTTCTGATCATGGTCATCGATTGTTTGCATCAATCCCTTTGAGAGACTTTACACTATGACTCCATAGCATAATCAACATAGAGTGTTAGAGCTGTGCTTTACATGGTATGAGTACCATTCACTGGAAAAGTTAGCCAATCATTTCGCCTGACCAGGTTTAATTTTTATTTAAACAAATGAATCAGTGGTCAAAACTTGAATAAATGTACTTCACTTTGATATAAAATAAAGATCTGAGAGAGAGCTTAAACTCCGGTAAAAATATAGTTTCCATCTTTAGTAGTATTTCACAATATTTAATGTTTAGTAAAAATAATAATAATTGAGAGATGAAATTGTTAGTGAAATTCTCTATCAAATGATTAAAGCAAACAAAATTTCAATAAATTAAAATTTACTCATCATTCGCACTCTTGAATAGCGAATAACTTGTTCAAATGAAAATATGAATTTTTCTCTTTTTAGGAACGATTCTAAAAATTATTTATTTTGAAAAAAAGAGATTTTAATTTAATTTTGAAAAACACTTAAACGCACTTTCAATTAAATTAAATTATTATTAAAAATAAGTGCTTTAAGTTTACTTTTCAGTGCATTTTTCATTACTTTTCTTCAAATGAAAGCAATATTTGGAAGAATTTTAGTGTCTTAATAAGGGCTAGCCAGGCACACACACCTCTTATTAGAAAATTTTAATTTGAGACTTATAATAAAAACTTCTGGGATTTTTAGAAATAGCAAGAACATAGAGTATATATTGTTTCAATTAATGTTCTTTTAAAAAGAAAATTGCATTTAAGCTAAATTTAAGTATCTTGGTCAACAGAATCTTAACTTAAGACTCTTAAGTATTTTGGTTTTAATATATATTTCTTAAAGATATTGTCATAGAGTTGCCAAACATAGGAAGACAGTAGTAATAAAACAATAAAACCATATTTCGAAGAATTTATTGTTATAATCAGGGTTAACCAAGTAAAAGCATTATTGAGAATCCCTCTTAAATTTTAAAAAAGTTTTGAAAAACAGCATGGACAGATGAAATACATGTCTGTTGTTTTTCAAATAATGGTTTTATGAGAAAATTGGGGCTCAATTTAAGTATCTTGGCCAACACTGGATTTGATATATTTGTTAAAGATATGCCTAAGCATAGGAAGACAGTAATAACGTTGCATGGTGAGATTCTACATTCAAGCTCATTAAAAAAAGAGATAAAGGAAATCAATTGCATCTTAAATCGATTCCTTGTTATTATTATTGAGATGGTAGGGTGTTCTTTTAGTACTAACCTTAAGCTGTTCATTTATTTTTAAGACCTTTGACTAAACTGAAGTTAACTATAAAATTATTGGTTTCCCTTTTGGCTAATATTAAGTTACAGAGTGTGTGATAACTGAAATAAAATTTTTCTGACATCTAATAAAAATTCAATTTTAAATCATAACCTCTGCTCTCATAGAATAAAAATTCTAATTTTATTTCCATATCTAATATAAATCTAATTCAGAAATCGATTTCAAATCGGTTTTTTAATGATTCCTTTGAGATAACTGTATGTTTTTGATAACAATATATGGAACAAGGTAATTAATGACAATTTTTTTAGTCATTAAACACAAGACTTTTTTGGAAATGTGTTAAAAAAAACATCTAGACAAATTATAAAATAGCGTTAAATTCGATTTTTTGTGAAACTTTTCATTTTAGGCAAATACCGCAAAGGGTATAGCCCTGGACTTTTGCCAGATTAGACCGCTGAAGGAGTGTCTAAAACCTGAGTAACATCAGATAAAAGGATTATATAAAGTCTGATTCAATTATATCTAATTTTCGCACATTTGACAAAACTAATGATTAATTCAGCCGTTGATTAAATTTTCAATGAGACAACCAAGTTTCAAAATATATTAATCAAATTGTGACTTCTAACAAATGGTTTATGACTAAGGCTTAGTCACTAAGCTTCTAATTTTTATGATTTGTAAATAATGCACACCTGGTTATTCAGTAATTAAAAGCTTTTAATGAACACATTTTCTATAATTCATTAAACTATTGATAAATAAATTTTATTTTATTTCAATTTAATCAATGATGAAGACTAAACTTTTTACATTTCATTGTTTTACTTAATGCAGAGATAAGCAAGCTCGGTCGCTCTAGGGGAGGATTTTCAGCCAAAATTCTAAGGGTGCAGGGGAGGGGTTTTATGCATTTTCTTAAAACCTGTTTTAATATT
>JAQFZI010000706.1:0-13450 GCA_034695605.1 Eupelops occultus
TCTGAAACACTTTTCACATAAACTGAATCATTGACTCGATTTGAAATATAAATCGATTCATAAGAGAGATAACAACATTTACGTAACATAACGACTATTAACTAGTATGGACTCAGGATAACCAGGTTTTCCCAGACGCCCTAATTTTGCATTTTATTCAGAGGAGAAAAACACTTTCAAAAATTGTTATCTGAATTTCGCTGTATTTCCGGAATGGCTTTAAACCACTATATTTGAACATTTAAATGCAGGATAAGTAAGGATATGTAATTTTCGATAACGTTTCGCATAATATTTCCCAAAACTTCCTTTTAATTAATAACTCAAAGTCTTAGGAAAGGGATTCCTATAAATCAGAAATGAATTCAGGTCTTCGTCAATAAGATTTGAATAATAATCGAGCTTGCTAATTGAGTTGAAAAATGTAATTCAATATGCATCCAAATTGATTAAATCTGGTAAACGTTTGACGTTTCTGGATATTCCTATCAAAATTATGATCAAAACTTTTCCTACAGGAAAGGACAGGAAAATATTTTGCTAATTCTATGCAAATTGATGATGAAATGATCCGGAACATCTTTAGAATGATCCAATTAAATGGTTGGTCATTAAGAAAATTAAAAAAATCGATTAATTAATGACTATTAAACTTATCTAAATTGAGATTATTATTAAAAGTGGAACTCTTTCTGAAAAATTTAAATCAAATGACATTTCTTTTAAAATGTTTTGAAAATAAAAAGTCCAGACGTGAATCATAATAAAAACTACCCTGATTTCAGTGAAAACCTTCAAACGTTTCCTGAAAGATGAAACTGTTTATGTGAGAAGCGAATCCAATTTAATGTTAAAAACACCATGATCAAAAAATAATTAGACACTTGAATCTAACAATGAAAAGCAAATTATAATTAATTAATAGTAAATCTTATTTGTTGTCATAGGTTTGGAAATTCCGTGAAAACAATCATCAATTTATTCGTCAGTGAATTCAGTTTAAAAACTAATTTGAAATTTTATTATTTCATTGTTAGAGAGAGAAACCAATGAGAAAATTACGGATAATTTTAACAATTGTTTGTTCGTTTGGTGTAATTCTCAAATTATTAATCATATTTTAATTGAATAAATATTATAATACATTATTGGGAAGAAAATTATTGTATAAATTCATTACTAAAGCAGTTATGATTTGCTCCAACAGTTTTCTATTAATATATCACTGTTGGGTTAGTATTATTTCAAGGTACTTTTAAATGATTCCTAATGTGACGCAAAAGACAAAAGTTATTTAAATTTGATGTAAAATTAATTATTAAGGCATTGAATTATTTTTTAAGAGGATTAGATTATATTTGGAATTAATAAACCTAAAGGGTTGGAGTAATTGTGGGACAGTCCATAAGACAAACATTGTATGAAGCAATGATTCATTTTGCACAAGTGTATAATCTAGCAATTATTTCTAATAAAAATTAAAAATCATTTCGATTGGAATTCAATATTTGGGTCAATAAAAGAAGTAAAAGGTTTTGAACAAAAATATAACTAAAATCTGATTCAACCCTTTAAGAGCTAAACATGTAATTAAAATCAGTAAATAATAAAATTTATTATTAATTTGAATTAAATTTTAGTCAATACCAATAAAATATATCAAATTCTGACCGAATTATCAAAATTAAGTTCAAGTTTATTGTCTAAAAACTAATTAATTGACACTTTTTATCCATAATTCAAGAGGAAGGGTTCGCATATAAAGGCGCAAAATTAAGTTCAAGTTTCTCCGATTTTTGGTTTGCTTTCAAATATTATTATTAATATTACGAAAGTGTTAGAAAATTTGAAGAAAGAAAAGATCAAATGTTAAGTCTTTTTCCCCAATTGTCGATTGTTTTCTTTGAATTATTTTTTTTTATTATTATCTAAAAGCCTATTAAAGTGTCGGTTATTAGGAAACACCAACAAAAGAAGAGTAGTTTCTAAGAAAGTAAAGGTATATACCACAGAAAAAACAATTTCTTTTTTAATAATCTTTTGCCAGAACTGAATGCAAGGATTCCTTAAAATTAATGAAAATTTACTTCAAATGAAATATCATATGATATTAGGAAAAAATTCTAGTTTTCTGTAATCTATTGTTGTTTAATCTGACGCAGACTTCCATCGGCTGTTTCTGCAATATGAGCAAGAGTATTAGTAAGATTAATGGCAAGATAATCAAGCGATTCATCATTGAAACAAAGATGAGCATCGATTGCGTGACTCAACAAAATTGATTGTCATTTGAAATATAGTTCATTAATTATATTAAACATTAAGTCTTGAACAAGAGAATAGCTTGCTAACTTTGAGACTTTCAACACATTCAAAGTGTTAGGAAAAACTCAAAACAAAATTCAAAACACTTTTCAATGCGAAAGTACAACAGCTATTGGAAAACGTGATTTAATGTGAATGCAGGTCATTCTGATTAAACATTTTTTGTTTAGTTTTATTAGATTTCAAACAACAAAATAATAAATAAATATATTGAATATATTTTTACAAATTTAACCTGCCAAAAAAGAGTTAAACTGGCTGTTATTGGAGCACTCGTGATATCAAACATTAAATCTGATTACAAACTTTGCAAGAAAACTCATTTTTCAATTCTTTCAAGCTATCTCATACTTATTAATGAAAATCTCAAAGATAATTTATTTGAACTATTAAAATTAAAATAATAATAAAATCGAGACGAATAAATCAAAACCTATTAGTCCTTTGATTGAAGTTTTCAAATATTGATTTAAGAAAAATAATCGATTGATTATAAGCTTTAATTTAAATAATAGGGAAAAATATTAAACGCTTTAATAATCCCTTATTAAAAGAAACCCAATTGAAAATCCCCTTATTATCCAAATTTCTTTACAATCCATTCAAAATTGGTTCAAAAATCCAAATAAAACTGAACTTTATTAGAGATTCCTATCAAATGAGTGCAAAATAAAATATGATTTAAATGTAATTTAACTTTTGAAACAAATCTCAATAAAAAGTGCGTCAAAAGTGTTCATTAAAGACGTAAAGAGAAGTAACAAAATTAAATTGAAAGACAGCATCTTAGCTTGCTAATCAGCAATAATTAAAACTCTGAGTGAAATCTGAGACTCTATTTAAATAATCAAAAGAAGAAAAATAAATAAATTTTCGTCAGAAAAGATAATTAGTAGAAAAACAACAAATTAGTCCTGATTTGAGCGCATAGTCTCTAAATTGGAGATAATTATTCGCTACACTAATAATTATCCGAAGATAATAACATCAGTCTATATAAAGAAATGTCTGACCAATCATTTGGAAGTAAAATTGAAGAAACAATCGATAAAAATGCAAATTTAAATAAAATTTAAAGAGTTTTCAAATGACAACCGGTTATTATTTTTTTTTGGAAGTGGACCGCAAGGACGGACAGAAGAAGTAATAAGTGAAACTGGATTTTGCGGTAAAGTCAAGCCTTGTCCCACTTTAGCCATATTTAATGTACACGACTTTCTCTATATTTAGGGCCCGTTTAAGCCATAAAAATGTCCGGATTTGTTGGGATTATATTGAATCCGAAGGTTTTCCAAAACTAAATTAAGTATTTAATGAGTCAAATGACTGAATTATAATAAGAATTGAAAAATTAATTTATTTCAAGAGAATAAAACTCCAAACACATTATGAGCATAATTAATAATGACGTGCATTCCATAAGTATTACCAAGCTACCTTATCAATTATTATCTTTAAATCTAGTCCAGCTTTACTTAAAACTTTTGTTTTTTTAAAATTTAATCTTTCAAAAGTAAAACTATTCATTTAAAATGTATTTCATTAATATATGGATGAGTAAAGTTTGACAATATAGAGGAAAATATTAGTGGTTTTCTCCTTCTTCAGAGACCATCAGATTTTGTTTTTCATTCACGACTTTCTTCTCTTTAAACAAACCATTCATTTCACACATCGTTATGATATGAGAACAAAACTTATTTTATTATTTCTTGAATTATTGTTTCTCTATTAAACAAAAAAGAATTGAATTCGTGATCATTTTATTAAACTCCAGTAGCGTTTCAAAAACGAAACTTCAATAGACTTTCTTCTAATATACTTATTATTAAAATTATTCGTTTGAAAAACAAATTAAAATTTGTTAAAAATTGAAAATTTGATGAAATATTAGATGAACTGAATAACGATTTTTATGAAATGCTTTTATAGTATTGGAGAAAACGATCCGATAAAAGAAAAAAATCAATGAAATTGTCAGAAATAAAAACAATTCGAAAATTAATAGTTTTATATTATCTATGAAAACAAAGAAAATTTATGTCAAAAAATAGCAAAACCATCAAAACTAATGGCATAAATAACTTGTTCCAAACTCTCCCCCTTTAATGAGCTAACCTTAGACTAATCTGGATGATAAACTGGATCAAAATAGTGTCAAAGCTTTTGGCAACTTTGGCAAATATTTCCAATGCATTCAAAGCCAAGAAAAATGTCTATGCTTATTGCTTATATTCTAACTATGATTGTCCTCGATTTCGGACAAAACTCATTTTTCATAAATACTTCAAAGAAACTGCTTTTTTGAAATACCTTTTTGTTTATATTTACTGACTATTGAAGTATTACTTTCATAAAAAACTGAAAATAAAACAAAAGAAAACTGTTTCAAAACCAATCCTATAGTTTAGAAAATTTTGGACTTCTTTAAAAGAAATCTTGGAACAGTATCAGGGTTTAAACTAAATGATATGAGTTGATTACGATGTAGATAAGCTCAGCTCTCAATTAGTGCATGCAATAGTCAAATATTGGTTCAAATATAGTTTCATTCTTCTATATACGGGAATATTAGTGGTGGATTTATGACTACCAGTTTGGGTTCACCTTGGTCACTTTTAAGGTCGAGACTTTGGATTGATATTCTTTTGCAATCATAACGCATTTTCCTCCAAATTTTGATTTCAAAATTAATTAATTAAGGGTTGGGTTTTGTGGGCATTAATTTGAGATAAAACAACAACAAAAGTTAATGTGAAAAAAGTAAAAATTATAACCTGATTAACAGAATTTGAATTAATTCACATAATATAAACCCATTCACTGAATATTGATATCTTTTAAGCGATTTTGGATTAAATAATAATTTGAATAATAGATTTATAATCTTTTTGTTGTCCGCCGATTGTTTCTAAAATATTAATTTAAACCCATTGTTGTTCTGACATTAAATTATAATACCAGAGATCAATAACTTTCGCATAAATTTTATTGAAAACGATTTAAAAATTAGTGAAAATTCAATAAATTTTAAGCAACGGATCGATTGATATCTGATATTTTTAAAGAAAAGCTGTGAAAGTAATCAAGAATGACCTAGTTTAGCTAATATAAGCTATTTAAAATAAAACAGCACATATGATTTCATTGTAAAGAAATGAAATTAGGAATTTATAACTATTTGAGGACTATTTCAAGAACACCATTAAAGTTTTGACATATAATTAAATAATTAATCAGTCATTCAAATTGAAGAACAAAAAGGAGTTCCAACAAAAATCACTATTATTTCTATATTTTATAAGCATATGATTCAAATGTTTTCATTCATTTATTAAAAGGCAGAAAATTATTTACAATATTATTGCAAAATACAAAATAATTATGAAGTGCTTAAAGCAGAAAAATGCTAATTATTTAATTAATTTCATTCTGAGCCCCTCCGGAACTATTGTTCAACATTGAAATCAATTTATGAAACTCTTTCTGATGTTTATCATTCTCTCCCTCTCCCCGAGCTTTTCAATTGCAAAAATGCATAGAAGATATTTGATGGTCAAGCTTGATTATAATATTTAGAATTATGCTCATACACACTTGTAATTCATTAAAACGCTTATATGAGATATCCTTGGTCAAACAATCTTTTAAATTCAATTACCGGTATTGCAAATGTTTTTCTTTTGAAATACTTACGCATTAATTGAAGTGATTATTGGTTATGAATAATAAATTCAAAATTAATGTAAGTCACCCTTGAATTGCCATGATCTTTTAACATAATATGCCATAAATTATTGGCGTGAGTTCCAAATCTTCCTAACCATAGACTCATAAATGCAAAAATGCCATGTGTTATACCTAAGATGCTTCTAGTTAAGAGTAAACTTTCCTTGATCAATGTTCATTAGCATTAAAAAGATATAAATATTAAGATCAAAACTTATTTATATCCAATGTTGGCTCAATTTTATATTTAAGATCCAGGGATGGGCAAGGGGCATATAGCCTAAATACACCACCCTGTTTTTTTGGTCTGGAGGTACCCCCTCCCCGAGTTTCGTTTCAAAACTACCCCCTCCCTAGGAAACATTTGGTTGAAAAAGCTTGTAAAGTGCAAACTGTACTAAAAAAGGTGGACAACATTTTTCAAAAAGTTTAACATTACATCTATGGACAGAGACTGGCTCTGTGTGATGGTACACCCCTTATACCTTCTATTTTTAACATTTTCGGGACCCCCTATTTCGATGAGTTTGCCCATCTCTGATTAAGATCTAGAATTTGTGAATTTACATAAACACTGAAGAAACTGTGTTAAGTCAAAAATATATTTATAAAATAAATTGAATCTTATTAACTTACAATTTTACATAAATTCCAAAATATTTCTAAAAACAAATTGAAATTCAATGAAAAATTAATTCCTATAATAACTAAGCATTCATTTCATATCAATAGTAAATTCAAATTAAATGTTAAAATTATTTGCATTTTTAAACCAATTAGCGATAAAATTAAGCAAATAATTGAATGATTCATTAAATGGAATTTTGAACTAATCTAGCTAATTTAAATCACATGAAACGTCATTGATAACCGATTAAAATTTGTCACTTACCTTGATATAAAGTTTATTTGATATTTCGATAAGTGGAGTAGCACTTTGGGTCAGACAGGAAACTTTTCAATCTCTGGCTATCAAATTAATGAAATGTAATTATTTTAATAAAATTAATTGTACCTGTTTAAAAAAAATCAAAGCTTTAAGCCGAACCTATTCTATTCTGATCTTAAAATTGTCAATTAAACCAATTTTTAGTTTAATTTGAATTCAGACTAAAAATTGATTTTTGAAATAAAAATAACAAATCAATAAGAAATTGAAAATTGATATGTTTTGAGACGATATTCTAATTCTTATCTCAAAAAACAATCAAATTTGTTTCCGGGCATAAAATTTCCACTTTAGAAAAGTGTACAAGTCTCATTCACAAATAATATTGATTTCTTCTTATTTGAATTGAAACTTGTTGTTTTACTAAAATGAACTTGTCGCCCTATATGATCGTATCTAATCAAGCTTTATTTTTCAATACAGAAATCAGATCAGATTACCATGCTATCTCTTTCATTTAGATTCAGAAGAAAAATAGGCTCAATTTAGATTTGGATTAAATGATATACTCATGTTTTGACAGATATATCTGAATAATCAATTTGATGTAGTTGTTTGTTAATTGTATTTTGAATGTGATAGGTTATCATAATAGCATGCTTTCAAAAGTGAAATTGGATCATTGCATTGAATCAAGCATCTTTTAAGAGGAAAAAACACTTGAATTGATTGGAAAACTTGAGAGCAAAATATTGAACGCTTTTTCTGATTAAAAAAGCAAATATTCAATCATTTAATAAACTGATTAATAAATGATTTATTTCATTACATTTAAACAAATTATAAAATTATATGGATTTCCATATTATTTATATTTTACGAAACATATAATAATTTAATTCAGTCATGTTCAGGGGGACCTAGATTATTAAAGCTGAGAATTTCGAATTGATCCTAAATCGATGGCAGGTATAGAAAAATATATCTGGTTATAAAAACTTTTAAAGTTTATGTCATTTTATGGTTGTCAAGAATATTGAACTAATTGAAATGCCAAGGGACGACCCTGCTTGATTTATATAAGTACATATTTGCCTTCCGTGAAAAAATAATTTCAAGTAAAATCAGTTAAAATTACTTTTTTACCAAGAAAACTTGATGTCTGGTCAACACTGATAGCGATTCCTTTGAGAAAATGATAAAATCAGAAATACATGAGTAAAATACTAAACGGAATAAATGAATTAAGTAATCGATCGATCGATCACTACTTGAATGCTCTACTTTCCAAATATTGGGTAAAATTCAAATACTTTTGGTGTCGTTTATATTGAATGTCGAATATATTAATAATTATTTTTTTGAAGTTGTCTTACAATATAAGCGTCAAAAAAAAGATTGTTTGAACAAAATTACAATTAAATATCAATTATTTATAGAAATCAATCAAAAACTTCACTTAATTTTAATTTTTTGTAAATATTATGTTTTTGAATGAAAAATAATTATGGGTTTTCTGCCATTTTTATTATTATAGCCTCACCTCATAAATGATGATCAAGGAATCGATGAACAAAATTGATACCTAGCTCTGATTGTATTATTATTATTATTGGGCACATAATTGATTAAAGACTGAGCTTTAATATTTAAGACAAGGAAAACTTAATTCATATTTTGTCTGAAAATTAGTTTCAAAACATTTATAATTAAATTAGTGGAATACACCCTTTCAAAAGATGTAAGCCCAATGTTTGTAACTAGATTGTTGTTAAGCATACTTTAGTTTTGTTTTCACAACTGATTTCATGAATGAATGAATATTTATCTCCTCATAAATTGAGATTAAATTAAATCGAATGCCATTCAAACCGAATAATTTTGTGTAACATTTAATCAAGAATTGCTAAAAGGAAAACCCCCTGAGTTTTGAGTGCCTGAAAGACCCCCTATGAGTTTTTGCCCTAATTGAATAAAATTTGAAAAATTCCTCTCCTGATCCTCCTAGAATTTTGTCCGAAAAGTTAATAATTCTCCTCCCTTGATTCTCCTGGAGTGGCTAACTCTGCATTAAATCGACATTCAACACCTCTCTCTCTCTCTCTCTCTCTCTCTCTCTCTCTTTTATTTGAATACATCCTTTGATTGGTTTCATGAGGTATTGGAAATTGTTTTGAGAATTAGTCGTTGTTTTTCACATAAATTATTCTATAAATCAACAGTTTTTTAATTTAAACCCAAAGTGAGTGAAAGCTTATCATTAATAAAACAGAGAATTGAAATAAAAAGAGGCAAACCTTATAACACTTTCATAAGAATATTCAAATTGTTAGAAATGATCTAAATATTGAATAATTACTTTAAACACTGGTATCAAATTCAAGTTAATTTGATTTTTTTCTCGCATTTAATATGAGGTTTGAATTTCTTTGTTGTGAAGCATATACTAAATGATAGCAAATACACAAAAAGCCAAGGATTCTGTCTTAAACTATTATTCAAATCAATTCTGTTCTCATAAAATGACTGATGCTTTGCTTCAGGAGTGAAACCCCATAAACCGATTGTATTCATTAAATACATTTGAAAAGACCTTCTATTTGTGTCCTCGTCTTTTTCGATCAGAAAACAAAACAAAACTAAACTTTTGAATCTATTATATAAAAGAATAATAAAAATAAAACTTAATTATTATTATTGTTATACTTTTCGATGATTTTTATAAATTAATGTTCGCTTTAATTAGATTTTATTATTGTTTGTATAAAAACTATAAATCATTGAATATTTTGTTATTTTTATTGTTTTCTAAAACCAGTTATTATTCAGGAATTACTTTTTGATTAAAATAGTAATTAATTATTTGATATATAAATAAAGGAATTTCTAAAATTAATTTCAAAAGAATTTTAAAATCATTACCTATTGACTGGTATTTAATGATTTCACTACAAAACAAAATAAGCTAGCTAATTAATGGCCAAAGAATTGAAAAATTTTGCAATCACATACATAAGTAACTAGTAACAAGATAAATTAATCTATTTCGTGTCAGTGTATTGTATATTTATCAGATAAATATCCAGATAATTCAATTTACATGATTAGATACAGTTATGCATTTGAGGAAAGCCTTAAATCATAAGAAATAGTAATCGTATGATATATTCCTTGCGATCACGAAATTTATTTTATTTTTGAAGCGAAACAACATTTCAGTCATTATTAGAATGAAATTTGTTTAAAACAAAACATTTGATAAAAAATAAAATCTAATTAAAATCTTATTAAATGGGAGATAAAGGGCTTCCTTTTGTTAATTAAATGGCGGTTAAATACAATATCCTTATCCTTACGATAGGTATGTTTGACTCAATTCTCATACAGTTTTCTTATCTACAGTTTCCCATACATTTATGCAGATTAGCCAACAGTTCATAGAAAGAACAAGATTGAAATTAAGACATTGTGTGAAGCCTAGAGCATTTAAATTCAATTAGGAGGAATAATAATAATAATAATTTTAAATTACCAATAACTCAATTAAATTTAATTCAAAGAATCAGTTTTCAAATTAACGTTAACTTCAAACGTTTCAAAAATGCGGAAATATTTTAGAAATTACACTAAACTTTCATTTTATTTATAAAATGTATATTACTTTTAATGTCTGATCCGTAAAATCCATAAAATTAGTTTCAAATTACATAGAATTGAATCCTAATCCTAATTAATTATCCTTGTATATTGATTGCTTTTAATAACACGTGTTGATAATAAAATCGAGACTAACAAATAATTATCTAGTTATAAAACAAGTATTGGAAAATTAATTGAAAAATTATCTTTACTTGATCATATTCTCTTTATTATCCTTATTATGTAATTAATACAACGTTTTAATAATGAATACTCAAACTGGGCTCAAATCAGACGATTCTTTGCCTAAAAGCAATTTTGCTGTGAAATGACGTTGTTTTCACAAAATTAAATAAGGTTAAATAGATTACAGATTGAAAACTTTGACATCTATTCAGTTGTTTGCTCTAAAGGTTTGATAATTAGGAAAAATCATTTAATTTCTTGTTATATCTTTCAATTGAGATTTATTGACTAATTTAGATTTGAACTTGCAAGATACCATATCATTGGATAAGGACAGAGAACTCTGTCTCAATGACCATAGCCAATGGGCCATGGTTAAAGGGTAATCGTCACATAATAAACCGACTTTTGATATGATTAGGATTTAAGACTAAAATCCTAATATAAAAGTAATGCTTATCTCAACCCTCAGTGACTTTTGATATTTTTGACGGTTTGTTGACCTGCTCTGGAACATTATAATCACAATCATCACCATGGGCTATTTCATAAATGTTTAAACTTGTAATTAAATTAATTATCAATCAAAGTTCAATGAAATTAAGATATTTTGACATTTATTTTAATTGTTTGAGACATTATTTCCAAGATTAAAAAATTGGTAAATTTGCATTTAATAAAATTACCCCTCACTGTTGAATAATTTAGCCCCGACTATAATTATGATAGATTAGACTATTAAAGCCTTTTGATCTTTAAATTGGAATTCCGTAGAATAGACAATTGAAAAATGTTCTTTGAAAAACAACTTTCATTGAAATGATTTCTAAAATCACTTAACAAAACAAAATTCCCACTAATTTTAATCGCATTTTCCTCTCAAATATTGACTCAAATCTCCGACTAAACTAAAATCATTAAAAATTTTAGTCAATATTAACAATAAAATCCAATTTATCATAAAATCAGTTAAAATGATTTATTTGCGTGTCTTTAGGTTTAAACAAAATTATAAAACAATAACTGATCTCAAAGTCAACCCTCTATTGAAATCTATAATTCTTTTTGAATAAAAAAGTATTTAATATTAATTTAACAACTTTTTCGCCCAGAATTTAATTTGAATTTATCAACTATTACAGTAAAACCTTTCTATTGTAACCCTCTATGTTATCATACCTCCCAGTTGTATATGAATTTTTGATGGGCTAATTGAGTGGTTCCCCCATAGACTTAATACTAAAATGACCTCCTTTTTGTCATACCACTCCCAGTTGTTAGGCAATTACTTGGCACCTTCCACATAATAATAATAGAGAGGTTGCACTGTATGTAACTAATTCTTTGGACTAATCCTTGAAATTAATCCTTGGTTTTTATGATTTGATCGATGAACCGAAAAAAGGATTTCAAATGTTTTGCCAAACATTTGAATATCAAATATGAAATCAGAATATTTTGTGTGAAACACATAAAACTGAAATTTGCATCAATTGTTTGCTTTGAGCTATTCTGGCAAACAGCACGCCCTACCTAAATATAAGCCAGGTATGTCCAGAGGGGATCCACTCGATATTTTCTAACAATAAGTTAAAAATTATACAAAGAAATGGAAAATATTGTCTTTGAATTTGAATCTTAGTAATTTTCTCTTTTAGTGACAGTAAAGGCGTTCCACAAAACTTTCAATTTGTTATTTTAAAACTTTTATTCGGATAAAAGGTATAATCAATTTGTGAATTTCATAAATAATGAAACAAAAATAAGATAAGAAGTTACGGAAAAGAATTTCGTGAAAACCAAACTCATTTCCTTTTATTATGTATAACCTGGTGTTTAAATGGGTGGCCAACTCTTACATAAAATGAAAATTATACAATCAAAAGAAGATTCTGGTTATTAGGATCAGGATTTAAAAAAACTAAAAAAACATTTTAAGTTTTGTGAAATTCTATAAGTTTTGAATTTTATTCAAAAGAATGCTTAGGTTTAGAGAGCAAGCTAATTTGTATTGCTTTACAAAGTTAATAGGATATTCACAGTCATAAGTAGGCTAATTGAAAGGAGTTAAAGTATCATTCACAACATTAAATTACTAATTAAGCTATTACCTAGTACAATTCCTAAATGATCATCCTATTGGAGGATAAATAAAGGAAAGCCATTTAGATGCTATCAATTTCATGACTCTCTCGATAAAAACTATTTCTGTTTATGACTAAACAGTCTCTGATCTCATAACTGTAATCCACTTAAAAAAATTGATACATAATAATAAAAATGCATTTAGAGATTATCTCTCAGATCAGTAATTTTCAAAAAAAAAATTTTTCGCTCAGAAGTCGATTATTTATAACAAATTTGTTTTCGAATGAAATATAAAACTATTCAAAAAAAATTTCCGCATTCAATGGTTTTCTTGTTTGATATTTAAAATCATATCCTTTAAGATTTGATTCGTATTTTGAATGATTAATTGAAAATTATAATTAGTTAATCGAAATTACAATCAAAGTTTTTGTTTTTTATTTGCAAGATTCGTCTTTTTCACACATTCGCGACTTTGATAGAGTCAGGGAAAAATTATCAATAAAAATTTCAGACACAACAAGCACTTAAATTTTATCAGAAATATTAATCAAAAAGCTATGGAAATGTCAAAAACCTTTTGCAAACATTTTT